>AWOL01S0210016.1:31830-46557 GCA_000715115.1 Nicotiana otophora
AAATACCAAAAAGATTTTTTTAGGATAGTTAGGTAGAATCTCGAAGTGAAATGATTAAGTTGTGCTAGTCTAGGAGATGACGTAGGCGTTTCTTGCTTGATCATAGATGTGCTTGTCACTTAAAAATAAACTTTTCCGTTGCTAGAATCTTTGAGCCTATAGACCTTTTCTTTGGCACGCATATTACAAGTCGTATCCCAATTTGTTCTTAATTTAAGATTGTTGAACCTTTACCTCTTAAGGCATTAAGTCGCTAAAAGAAGTAGGGTGAGAGATTGGGGAGTAGCTTTCGAGTTGAGCCATGGAGGGTGTGTAGAAAGAAAAAAAAGGTGAGAAAGAGAAGAAAAAATTGCTAGAAAGAAAAATAATAGTTCAATTAATATAGAGAAACACACACCTCCTAATCTTACTAATTCATGCTAGTGGGAGTATAGAAGTTCTTAATTGAAAAGAGGGCTATGTTATATATGGTTTATGGCCAGTGATTTGGTTGAGAAGAAGATGTGCTCGATTTTTTAGGGTAGTGTATTAATGTGCTTAGGAGGGTTAGTCACTATTCCTAAATGTATCCTACCCGCCCCTTAGCCTACATTACAACCTTAAAGTCATAATTGATCCTAGATTTGGCTAGCCTAGATTACCATAGATGTACACTACGGGCAAGCTTATGGTACGACCGTGGGATGCACATGAATTCTTTGTGAGAGTGAGCGATTTTCTTGTTCGAATTGTGTGATGGCCTTAACTTTTGTTCAAAGGCATACTTGAATATGTGGACTATTCGATATTCACTCTTTTATTTGTTGGTGAGGGCACATGATCTTATGGAGGATTGGTAATGTTATAAACTTCTTTTGTTGGGTGAGTGCGCGAGTTGAGGGTGCTTAATGGTAACGAGTCGGATCTCGAGGAAGTTTGGTGACAGATTAGTTGTTTGAATTAATTGAATTTAAATGTTTATACTTGGGCATATTTAAAACGGGAAGAATGTGAAATTTGTATGTTCGTGCTTGATTGCCGGTATCGATCATAGTCAAGGGTAGTGCATATGGTTAAAATTGAAGTGCTCCTCTCTAGTTGAGATGTGTACATTGTTGGGGTGTAATTGATAGTCTCATTGCTAGAGGACGAGCAACGGTCTAAGTGTAGGGTGTTAATATTTAGCTTAAAGTATATATATTTATATGTATATCGCCTTGCATTTTACTTGAGTTTCATAGATTTTGGATGTGAAATACAATGATTTATGCTAATTCGTAGTATATTTATGTGTAGGTATCATCTGGAAGCAATATGGGGCGAAAGGTGCGAGATTAGAGCCAAAAAGGAGAAAAATTGAAAAGGGGCCATTTGTAGCGCCACAGGCCGCATGGGGCGCTACTTGTGGCGCACTTTACAGAATCGAAAATTAGCCATAACAAAACAAAAAACTAAAACTAATATACATGCATACATACAACATATCCCCCACCCCATATTTTAAGTTGTGGCATGTCCCCATGACACACAATTAAAAAGCATAAGGTAAAGGAAACTTCCCTGAACATCTAGTCGGGGTCTGAGTCGAAGTCGAGCTCCATTCCCCGCGCTCGAACTAATGCACACATCCATGTATACTACTTCTTCTCAAACTTCTTAGGATACACCCCACACTTATCTTTCTCGCTCACCGCAGCCTTCTCTTTCGGGCCCTTCACTTTCCATTCAACACTTACAGCTGGTTTTCCTTTTTGCACCCCTTTTCTAAATTCATCTCAAAAGTCATTGTCTCCCCACCCACTCTAAGCATGAGTTTCCTCTCGTGTATATCCAATATTTCTCTAACCGTCACTAAGAATGGTCTTCCTAGGATGAGAGGGACCTCCTTGTTCTCCTCCATATTCAAAAAATAAAATGAACGGGAAATACGAACTTATCCACCCGAACTAAGACATCTTCCACTATCCCCTCGGGTATTATAGTCGTTTGGTCTGCCGGATGCAAAAGATATTGGCACCGACCTTATCTCTCCAATCTCCTTCTCCAATTTCCTGTAAATAGATAGAGGCATTAAGCTAATTGAGGCAACAGAATCACATAAAGATTTATCAAAATTGATAGTTTCTAATGAGTAAGGTATAGTAAAACTCCCTGGATCTCCACACTTTTGTGGGAGTTTGGTTTGCTATATCGCGTTGCAATGCTCTGTGAGCTTCACCACTAAGGTCTCTTCTATCATCATCTTCTTTGTAAGGATCTCTTTCAAAAACTTGGCATAAGCAGGCATTTGTGAGAGCACTTCTGTGAATGGTAAGTTTACATGAACCTGTTTCAGCACATTCAGAAATCTCCCAAACTACTTGTCCAGCTTTTCTCTATATAGATTTTGAGGGAAAGGTAGAGCAGGAATATGCTCACTCTCATCATGTTCCTCCCTTCTCGAGGTTTCTCCCTTCTTCTTTTTCTCAGCTTTTATCTGGCCCGTCTTCTTTTTCTCAACATCATTCTTCAACTGCTCCCACTTTCTTTTTCAAGTTTCGCATCAATTTGGATCGGGGTGGAATCTTTCAACACTCACCCACTACTCAGATTACAGCATTCACTGTTTCTTTGGGATTTCTCTCAGTATCAGCGGGGAGAGTTCCTGGAGCCCTCTCAAATAATATTGTTGCAATCTGCCCAACCTGTCTCTCTCAAGGTTTCGAAAAGATGTGCCAACTCTTTGATAGCTGCTCCATGGGCGTCCAGCCTCTCATCTGTCTTGATAATGAAGGCCTTCATTATATCCTCTAGACTAGGCTGAATGGGCGGTTGAGGCTGAAATTGCTGCCTCTGCTGGTTTTTGTATGCTGGAGCTCCTTGTCCCTAAGGTCTAGAGTTATTTTGTGACCAAGAATTCGCAGTACCTCTAGGTGAACTCCATGAAAAATCGGGGTGCCTCTGACCCATTGCGTTGAAATTGTAGTTTCACTTCCTCAGTTGAGGCTTGACACTCATGAGTAGGGTGTCCTCTTCCACATATATCACAAGCTGCGTGAGGCTCATTTTGTATCGAGGCTAGGTCAGCTTTCGTATTTATTTAGCCATAGTATCAAGTTTTACCTGCACATAAGTAGTAGCATCAACTTGGTGAACACCAGTTGATCTTCTTCTTTCAGCACTCTCAGAGGGCCACTAATTTTCATCTTCACATTACTCATCAAGAATTGTAACTATCTCTTCTGGAGTCTTCTTCATCAATGGGCCTCCAGCTGCATTGCTTAATGTTCTACGTGAGGCCGGTGTCAATCCATCCCAAAAGTCTTGGTGTTGCATCCAGAGTTCAATTCTGCTATGTTGACACTTTTAAACAATCTCCTCAAACCTCTCCCATGATTCAAATCGATTTCTCTTCTAAACTTGACCGTTTTAACTGAGGAGAAATATTTATCAAGGAATTTTCTGGTCATCCCCTCCCATGTTCTAATCGATCCCGTGGGTAAGCTTTGAAGCCACTTCTTTGCATCATCCTTGAGTATGAAGGGGAATGCACTTAAGTACATTGCATCTCGTGACACACCATTATTTTGAAAGGTATTCATAATCTCCTCGAAGTCCATTAGATGTGTGTATGGATCTTCGTTTGGCTTCCCTCTGAAAACACAACAATTCTGAAGGGTTTGAAGCAGCCCTTGCTTTTTCTACAATTGGAGGTGGTCTAACAGTTGATAAACCTTGATTGTAGACCGGTTTAGCATAATATCCAAGTGGTATCCCAGGCCCGGGAGCTATATTTCCGAACTGATCTTCAGCCAAGGGTTGATTTTCAGTAATTCTCCAACCCCTCTCTTCTTGGTAGATAATCAGTGCATCTCTAATAGCTGCTTGCTTAGCATTTTGTGCAGATTTTTCTCGTTGTTGGGCTGCCTCTCTTGCAGCCAAATCTACACTATCATCACTGTTTCCAGCCATAAGTTCTTTGCTTGAGGATTGCCCAACCTTTTCTGATTTTTCAGTGAGATTTCTTTCCTTCCTCAGTTGTCGCATTTAATTTTCAATATCTGGCTAGTATGGTAGCACTTCCTTCGCAGAAGTTCGAGTCATGAACCAATCTTAACTTGTAATCTGAGCACAGTCAAAGAACACCAACCGTAAAAAAAGAAAAATAAAATAAAAGAAAAGGAAAAATTCTTAAATTAGCTCTACAAACTATTTCAAACACTGTTGATTGCCAATCTCCGGCAACGGCGCCAAACTTTGACGAGCGCAAAATACACACTTAAATTATGCACGCTAATCAAATATAGTATAGTATAATATCGTATCCACAGGGATTGGATTTTAACCTTATTCTCGTAGTTTCTAGCTTGGTTGCTTTCCAAGAGAATCAACAATTGAGATTTATATGATTAATAACTAAAATTTACTAAGAATCTAAAGTTATTGACTAGTGACTATCGAGACAAGTAATAAGCAAATAAGGTTAGCAGTGGGAGAAAATAGGGTTTTGATAGGATAGGTGCAAGATAATTGTTCAGGATCTAAATCTAGCTAATTCACTTCTAATGTTCAACTGAGTCTCTCGAATTCACTCAATTATTAGTTCAAACGTTCAGCAAAAACTCCTCTCTCGATTAAGTTTTAACCTCACAAGATGAACAAAATTAAGCAGTGAAGATATGCAAGAATGTGCAATGGATTGGTCTTTAGGAAAGTCTCTTTCGATTATTCTCCTAATTAGGTTTAATCAATGATTCAACTAGCCTCTTTCGATTACGTAGAAGAATCTATGAACTCAACCAATAATATAATACAAAGATATCACAAGTTATGCCTCTCTCAATTACATGAACTAGTGAATATAGATGCAACAATTAAATAATCCAAAACGATTCAATACATAAAACTAGAGTTATAATCCACAAACAATCATAAATACACTAAATCCATCAAACCCTAAAGAGAACTACTCCATAGATATGGAGCAATTCATCACAAATAAAATTAAAGTATAGAAAAACATAAATTCAATCCAAACTCGGGTCTTGAGTGGGGAAGGAATGATGAAATCCATGTGCTTGTGTTCTTCCAACTCCTCCTTAGCCTCATTTGGTTGAATATGTGCCAAAAGTCAAGAAAATAATGTTTTTCATGTATTTATACCAAGTATGGTCAGGCCCAGACGAAACCACCTTCTCCTAGCCGAAATAGGATTTTCACTCTGTAAAAATTGCAAAGGCGCGTTGCATGGGGCGACGCGCCATGCAGAGAATTAGTGGGGAAATCCAGAGATCTAACTTCTGACAAACAGAAGAAATTTTTACAAGCATGGCGCCCCACGCACCGCGGCAGTGGGAATTTCTCAGAGTACGGATCCAACTTCGATTCTTGACGTCCAGACTTGGTCCTCAACCCCCGAACACGACCCGGCTTAATCCCTTGGGATTTTACCCATACTTCAAAGCTCCAAATAGCTAGAATTAGCTCCACAACATATACATCACTCAGAATCACTCCTAAAGGGCATAAAACACACAATAAGTGTAAAACACTATCATTTAAAGCTCAAACACAAATAAAGTGCAGTGAATTAGAGTGCAATAACCGACTAAAATAAGGGATTATAGCCTACCATCATGCACTGGTGAAGTCTGAGTAATCGAGTGTAGTTGTATGTGATATCGGGCTAAGTGTGGGGTGTTTGGGGGTGGTTTTACATAATTCGGAGCTTGGCTTTAAGGTTCACATGTCGTCCACAAGATGTATCTTGTAGTATGTATATTGTAACACTTTGTTAGAAGTAGCTAGTGCAGTGCATTAGTGGTAGAAATTACGGACCATGTGCTACTTGCTTACATTAAGGCTAAATCACTTCGCCATGATCGACCACTTGATTTGTGTGGCATAGTTAATGGATTAAAATTGTGCGGCATGGGGAAGTCTTGAGTACCCATTGCCTTGTGGGGAAACACTTGTGTATTTTAAACCACAATTGTAAGTATAGCATTGAGCCTTTGGTTTTAAGTGTGGTGTCATCTTTGACTCATACGATAACCGTAGGAGGATTTCTTTATTCATTCTCACATTCATGATTATTTGTGTTGTAGGTTGCTATGGCTCGTGATAGTGCGAACAAAGGCAAGATAGTAGGGAAGTCCTCAACCACTGCTCTCGCTCCTAAAAAGCGCAAGCAAGGGGAAGGATCATCTAGGAAAGCGAAAGGGAAACAAGTTACTGACGGATCAAAGAAGGCACCATTGGGACCGAGGCCTCGTTATCTAGTTCGTGATGATGCCATCCAATGGCATAGGGACTTCGTTCCATACGGGCGGTACGTCTTCGAGATGGGTATTAATGTGAAAACTTTGGAAAAGAACTTCCCGGATGTGCTTGCCCGGTTGCGAGAAATGAATATGGATAAATTCCTAGAGTGCCCCGGCCATGCAAATTTTAGCATGGTGCGAGAACTGTATGCCAATTGGAATGCGAACTTGTTCACGTCTTGGATTCGTGGAAAGGAGGTTCCAATGGATAGGCGGTCATTATGTGAATTCTTTGGAGTTGATAGCCCTAACCCACGAAGGCTACAAAAATTTGTCAAATGCCCAAGCTACCAGGCGATACATCACACTCTTTATGGAGTCGATTCGAATTCCAAGTGGTCCAGTACTAAGGGCGATGCCCATCTTGAGATGATCCGCTTCGATTTCAACAAGACCGCCAAGGTGTGGCAAAATTTCGTGCAGGCCAGACTCATGCCAGTTGAGCACAACAGTGAATGCATTCCAGCTCGAGTGTGTGTGATATTTTTTCTGATGACTGGGCAACCCATCAATGTGGGTTAGATCATGCTAGGCGAGATGGCCCGCACGCATTTTTGGCGAAAAGGCAAGAGATTCTTCTTTGGAAACTTGCTCACATAGTACTTGCTTTTCTGGTAGGTGCCTGAATACCCCAGTTATGAAGAGGTTGTATAGGATCCTAAGGGGTTGATGGACATCACATCTTTGTTGGAGACAACGTCTAAGCTTAGCCAGGTGGCACGGAATGAGAGGGACGAGAACTTCAACAGGTATCTCTATAACTCCTTAAATGTGATAATGAGCAGGATGGGTGTATCGAACGAGGAGCGTATGCATCTACGCAATGATTTGTCTAGTTCTTCCAAAGAGATGTTGGGAACTGCACCTGGAATTCCCGTTCACCCGTCAGAGGATGAGAACACTCACAAAGGCTTCGACATTGAGGATGAGATTGGTGATGAAGTCACAGGGCCCATGGCTTTGGTGCCCTTGGAAGCGGATGATGATGAGCCCGGAGCTGCGGCTGGTGGGCATTCTGAGGAGGAGGAATCTAACTAGCAGGAAGTTCTTCTTTCCACCTTACTTTTCTTTAAATTCTTACATGCATCGGGGACTATGCATATGCTAAGTGTGGGGTAGGAGAGCTACTTTTTGTGATANGCCGCCAGAGGATGAGAACACTCACAAAGGCTTCGACATTGAGGATGAGATTGGTGATGAAGTCACAGGGCCTATGGCTTTGGTGCCCCTAGGAGTCGATGATGATGATGAGCCCGGAGCTGCGGTTGGCGGCATTCTGAGGAGGAGGAATCCGACTAGTAGGGAGTTTTTCTTTTCACCCTACTTCGCTTTACATTCTTACATGCATCGGGGACTATTCATATACTAAGTGTGGGTTGGGGGAACTACTTTTTGTGATGTAAATTGTCTAAATCTGTTTCTTTTATTGGTTCTTTTTAGGAACCCGTAGTAGACTTAGTCTAGTTTTAGATTAAAAAAAATACAAAAATAGAAAAAAGAAAAACAAATCAGAAAAAGCTCGGACGTTTCCTGACGATGGATATTTTGGATAATTTTTTTGAGGGATTAAAGTCCGATTAAAAATAAAAAGTTCTTTTTTAGGATTGTTAGGTGGTATCTCGAAGCAAAATCATTAAGTTGTGCTAGTCTAGGAGATGACGTAGGCGTTTCTTGCTTGATCATAGATGTGCTTGTCACTTAAAAATAACATTTTCCGTTGCTAGCCTCTTTGAGCCTATAGATCTTTTATTTGGCACGCTCATTACAAGTTGTATTCCTATTTTATTTTTAATTTCAGATTGTTGAACCTTTACCTCCTAAAGCACTTAGTCGTTAAAAGACGTAAGGTGAGATATTGGGTAGTACCTTTCGAGTGGAGCCATGGAAGGGCCCTTTGGTGCGATAAGTTGTGGAAAAAAGGTCACTAGCCGACGAACCTTAATGTATGGAGGGTGTGTAGAAAGAAAGAAACAAAAAAGAGAAAGAGAAGAAAAAATTGCAAGAAAGAAAAATAATATTTAAATTAATGTAGAGAAACACAAACCTCCTAATCTTACTAATTCTTTCTAGTGGGAGTATAGAAGTGCTTAATTGAAAAGAGGGCTATGTTATATATGGTTTATGGCGAGTGAATTGGTTGAGAATAAGATGTGCTCGATTTTTGAGTGTAGTGTATTAAAGTGCTTAAGAGGGTTAGTCACTATTCCTAAATGTATCCTACTCGTCCCTTAGCCTACATTATAACCTTAAAGTCCTAATTGATCCTAGATTTGACTAGCTTAGATTACCAGAGATGTACACTGCTTATGATACGACCATAGGATGCACATGAATTCTTTGTGAGAGTGAGCGATTTTCTTGTTCAAATTGTGTGATGTCCTTAAATTATGTTCAAAGGCATACTTGAATGTGTGAACTACTCTATATTCACTCTTTTGTTTGTTGGTGAGGGCACATGATCTTATGAAGGATTGGTAATGTTGTAAACTTCTTTTGTTGGGTGAGTGCGCGAGTTGAGGGTGCTTAGTGGTAATGAGTCGGATCTTAAGGAAGGGTGGTGACAGATTGGTTGTTTGAATTGATTGAATTGAAATGTTTATACTTGGGCATGTTTAAAACAGGAAGAATGTGAAATTTGTATGTTCGTGCTTGATTGCCGGTATCTATCATAGTCAAGGGTAGTGTGTATGGTTAAAATTGAAGTGCTCTTCTATAGTTGAGATGTGTACGTTGTTGGGGTGTAGTTGATAGTCCCATTGCTCGAGGACGAGCAAGAGTCTAAGTGTAGGGTGTTGATATTTAGCTTAAAGTATATATATTTATATGTATATCGCCTTTCACTTTACTCGAGTTTCGTGGATTTTGGATGTGAAATGTAATGATTTATGCTAATTCGTGGTGTTTTTATGTGTAGAAATCATCCGGAGGCAATATGGGGCGAAAGGTACAAGATTAGAGCCAAAAAGGAGAAAAGTTGGAAAAGGTCCATTTGTAGCGCCACAGGTAGCATGGGATGCTACCTGTGGCGCACTTTACAGAATCAAAAATTAGCCAGTGCTAGGGCTAGCGCCCCACGTTACCCTGAGCGCTGGTGATGGAAAATCTCTCCTACTTCGCCGGGGACAAGGTTATTTCGGTCCAAGACCTACCCAACGCGTATAAACGCAAGACTAAGCCTATTTTGGGAGGGGAGACACCACTTTGAAGGAAACATACACACAAGGAACATCCGGGAGCGAGGATATCAGTTTTCTTCATCTTTTCTTAGTATTCTCAATTATTCAACACTTGTGAATTTGTTTTGATATTATCATGAGTGGCTAAAACCCATAGTTCTAGGGTTGTGATCTAGCCATGAATATTGTTGTTTAAAGTTGACTTAACCTTGATTACAATTCACTAATATATGATTGTTTCTTCAATTATGTGATTAATTACTTAATTGTCTGGCCAACAGTTAGGTTCTATTTACTATCTATGCTATGCTTGGGAAAGCTACGTCTAGATTAGAGAAGAATTGAAGAAAGCATGATCTTAACTCTGAGTAGGGGCGGACTTGTGGTTAGGATAGGAATATACCTAGTTACCGTGCTTCATTAAATATCGTAATCTTAATGTGTTCTTAATAGATTGATTCCATAGGAATATAGGCTTTAATCTATTTTAAATAGGCGAGTAGGAATTTGGGAGAATACTACTAGAGCAATTATTTGATTAATTAGCAACCATGAGTGAATTGTATGAAAGAGAGAGTTAATTAGAGCACAATAGGATTGGTGAATCGATCACAACCCTGGAATATTCGTCTTTACCGAATACATAACAACTATTTTGCTGCTTGATAAATTAGTTACTTGTTAGAATTACTGCTTAGTATATTCACACTTTTGAACTCTGATTGACTTGACTGAATAATAATTTTGGTGAAACTAGTGGGTAGTTAACACAAGTCTCTGTGGGTTCGACACTCGACTTATCATTTTATTACTTGTACGACCACGTATACTTGCGTGTGCGTTTGGGAGCAACAAGTGACCGCATAAATTAATAAAAATACATATAATACACTTACTAACACTCGAAAGCAATTATTCATTTATATAGTTTCGTCAACTTGACAACCATGACTAGCCATTAAATCTTGAGTTTCACAGTATATACGGCAAGAAGACACTCCAAAAGGTGTTTAGTTATAGGAAGCCTGGAGAGATGAATGTGTAGCCAACTCCTCCAAGTGGACAAGGCAAAGATATTTCTTTTTTGAGCCGATGTTATTCAATGGATTTTGATTTCCTCACTAGAGCTTTTTATCAATTTTTATTGATGGACTAGTGGACTTATCAGATTCTTCTATCTAAGCTTGACTTTGAAGCAAGTGAAATTTTATCGGACAAAAGTAATATAGTAGTAGTGTGTAGGTCGCCATCTCATTCAAACAATTATCATGCAAATGGGAGAAAAAACATAATAATAAATTGGAAACCTTGTAGATTGAAATAGTAACATGAAGCTATAAAATCATAATTAAGATTAAATCAATATTATCATGCATATACATGTTCTTATTGCAATTCGTAAACGACCTATCCTCTCCGGGTTCCTTCGTCCGAGGAGGGAGCACTCATAACATGAAGGGGATCAGAGAGATGCACTCCCTGGTTAACTTTCCCATGCCAAGTTACTAGTATTTTATATGATTATATTTTGATAACCGATCGACTAATTTCACCGGATACTTGTCACC
The DNA here is from genome assembly GCA_000715115.1 of Nicotiana otophora. Classification (NCBI taxonomy): domain Eukaryota; kingdom Viridiplantae; phylum Streptophyta; class Magnoliopsida; order Solanales; family Solanaceae; genus Nicotiana; species Nicotiana otophora. The sequence continues at coordinate 42,856 of AWOL01S0210016.1, forward strand.
TCTCACCAGCAACAGGTACTAGGTAACTTTGCCCACTAAGGCTTAGACATATGGAAAACAATAACTATTTGTACAGAAATAATGTAACGACTCGACCGGTCGTTTTGAGCTTTTGCATTTAGTTCGATGATTTAAGGTCTTGTTAAGCTAGTTCAGAAAATGGGACTTCGTCCCATTTTTCTATTTTTAACGATTTGGAGTTCGGATTGAGGCGATGTTTGGGAGATTTTCAGAGGAAACAACGGGGTAAGTGTTCTTAACTCAATATTGATTAAATTACCCGAATCCATGGTTGTTTTTAGCATTTAATTGGTGAATTAAGTTGGAAATATTTGTGAAAACCCTCTTGGTTTAATTTGGAGATTTGAGGGTCGAGTTGATGTCGGATTTGAGTAAACTTTATATGGTTGGACTCGTGGTTGAATGGGTGTTAATATTTTGTAACTTTCGTCAGATTCCGAAATGTGGGCCCCACGAATATTATGTATTATGACTTGCGTGTATGGTTGGTTTCGGTTTTTTAGCGGTTCGAGATTGATTTGGAAGAATAACTCTCATTTTAGAAGCTTTAAGTTGGAAGAGTTGACCAAGTTTGACTTTTGCGTATTTGATCTCGGATCAAATTTTGACGGTTCTGTTAGTTCGGATGGTGATTTTGGACTTAAGCGTATGTCCAGATGTAAATTTGGAGGTCCGTAAGTTGTTTTGGCTTGAATTGGCGAAAGTTGGAAAGTTGAAAAGTTAAAGGTTAGAAGGTTGATAGATTTGACTGAGGGTTGAATTCATTGATATCGCGCTTGGGTTGTCATTCTGGGAGTTGGTTTAGATCCGTTGTCTCATATGGGACTTGCATGCAAAATTTAAGGTCATTCGGAGTTGTTTAGGCTTGTTCGGCGCAAGTATTGAATTTGGAAATATTCATTAGTTCATTAGGCTTGAATTGAGGTGCGATTCATAGTTTTGATGTCGTTATGTATGATTTGAGGTCTCGAGCAGGTCCATGTCATGTTTTGGGATTGGTTGGTATGTTTGGACGGGGTCCCGGGGGCCCCGGGTGTATTTCGGATGAGTTGCGAACCATTTTTGAACCCTGTTGAATTACTGAAGATTCTAAGTACTGATGCCTTCGCACCTGCGGATAAGGGGCCGCAGATGCGGCCAAGTGAGCGCAGGTGCGGAAATTGATTGGAGAAGGCAGGGACCGCAGATGTGGTCATCCGATTGCAGAAGCGAAATCGCACTTGCGGTGAAGTTTCGCAAAAGCGTAAGTGCAAAAGCGTGTTGTGGACCACATATGCGGTTGGTCGGCAATTGCTGGGAACTCGTAGATGCGAGACTTTTACCGCAAAAGCGGCTGTTGCAAATGCGACTAAGTAACCGCAAAAGCGGATTCACTGGTGGATTGTATATAGTTCAAGGGTTTGTCCATTTTTATCACATTTTGAGTTAGAGAGCTCGGTTTAAGACAATTTTGGAGGGAATTTTTATGAATTGGATTGGGGTAAGTGTTTTTGACTCGGATTTGGTTATATTTCATAATTCCATCCTTGTTTTTATCATTTAATTAGTGATGTGAATTGGAGATATTGGAAATTTTTGTAAATATTTTTTCTAAAACATAAATTGAGGATTTGAAGGTTGATTTGAGGTCGGAATTGAAAAATTTTAGTATGGTTGGACTCGTATCGAAACGGGTGTTCGGAATTTGTGAGTTTGGTCGGGTTCTGGGGTGCGATCCCGGGGTTGACTTTTGACTTGACTTTTTTATTTTAGTTAAAGATCTCAACTTTATTAATCGAAATTGGTTTTTCTTGCATTGTTTGTTAATATTAAGTCGTTTTTGGGTAGATTTAAGCCGAGCGGAGATAAATTTTAAATGAAATGCTATTTTTGAGTGATGAAATGGACTAATTAAGGTAAGCATCTTGCCTAACTTTGTGGGGGGGAACTACCCCTTAGGATTGGGTTTGATTGTACTATTTAATTATGTGAAAGACGTGTACATGAGGTGACGAGTGTGTACACGAGCTTATTTGTGAAAATTAACCGGTTTAGACTCTTTGGTTACATATAAGCATATAATTGAAGTGTTATTGATTGTTCTATCTTTCGTTGTCAAGTTTATTCTTACATGTTTTAATTGAAGTTACTAATACATGTTCTAGTTTCCATTGTCGAATTTTCCTTTATATGCATTTATTAGTAGTTGTTGTTACATGTTATTTTTTCCGTTGTTCAGTTATTCTCATGCATTTAGTCGTAGTTGTTATTTCATGCCATCTCTTTCATTGTTAAACTTATGTTACGTACTTGAATTAGAAGTTGTCATTTCACAAGAATGCCTTCATGGTTGAGTTATTGAGGTTTTAGTTGATATCCATTAACACATTGTGGTTGAAGTGTTGTTTATTAGGACATCCTTCTTTGTTGAGTTGTTTCTCATTCATTTTGTTATTATTGAGATTCTTGTAAACATTGTAATTGAGTCGTGGGCTATGTGTTGTGGTAATATTGGTATTGTTGATTTTGGCAATGTTATGGCATATGGGTACGTGTGGTGCGAGTTGATTATTGTGTTGTGACATTGATGCGCATGTGGCGGCATAAGGATCGGGGTTGATGTGCATGCGGCGAGATAAGGAAGAATTTATACGCGTGTTTCTAGTAAGGAAATTACTTGAAGCCAAGCGGTGAGATAAGGGGGCTAAAGCGCGTGTAGCTATTTCGGGAAAAATATTTTTAAAGTAAATGCAAGGCTCAGACGACGAAATGAAGATTGTGATTATGACTTGTCTGAGCACCTAATATTTTACCATATATAGGTTTTTTATCACTTTCGGTATTTAAATAGTTTTTAAAATTAATCTTGATAATTTAGTTTGCATTTCACCTTTTTATAGGTTTTATTTGATAAAATTAAAAATCACAAAATAAAAAAAGAAGATTTAATTTGGACTAGTTCTCCTAGAATCTTGCTTTGTTCAAATGTCCAAATCATGACCCAAATTGGGCAAAACCTGAATCCAATAGCCAAAAGCCCATTTTCTCCTAGCCCAATCCCTTAACCCTAAGCCCCTTCTCCTACCATAAAGAGGGATACACACACTTTAGGGAGGGGTGCGATTTCTCTCTGAAAAGAATTCTTTCCATTCACTCTTAATGGATTCTCTCATCTTTGTCACTCTCTCAACTATAGTCCTCATCGCACCATATTTGTCGATAAACAGAGCTTCGTTTCAACTAGGTAAGACCATCCACGTTTAGTCGAGTTTTTTTGGAGTCGAGTTTGAGGCTTTCGGAGTGGGTTTCGATTTGTGGTTCCTTTGGTGCGAGAATTCAGGAGTTTCCTTTGCTCATGTAATTGAAGAAGTTTCCATCTATACAAAAGTCATTTTTATCTTTATATTATGGTTTTAGTTGATATTTTACTGTGATTGGCCTAGCTAAAAGTTTTCAACTTCTTTATTTGTTTACATCTCTGAGAACGTGTGTTGGATGTTTGTTTTGTTTGCTAATTCTTGAGAAGAAGAAATATGACTTGAATCTTAATCCTTCATAATGCATAAGTTTGGTATTCTGTTTGTGAATTCAAAGGCTTAAGTGAATGAAGTTTTGTGTTTTTTGAGAAACATGTCATTATGTTTGCACCATTTTAGCCTGAGTCGGTATGTTAAGAATGACAAATTTAATGTGAATTGCTGC
>AWOL01S0210044.1:0-10076 GCA_000715115.1 Nicotiana otophora
GATGTAATGTCACCTGTAACTTGTCTAAGTATCTCTGCATTCATTCTTCTCTGACCTCGAATGTTCCATTCACTTGTTTTATCATAAGGAGGGAGTCACACTTGGCTTCGATCATCTCTGCCCCCAAGCTTTTGGCTAATTCAAGGCCTGCAATCATGGCCTCGAATTCAGCCTCGTTGTTTGTCAATTTCACAGTCTTAATAGATTGTCTAATTATATTACTTGTTGGTGGCTTTAGTATGATACCAAGTCCGGACCCTTTGGCTTTCGAGGACCTGTCTGTAAAGAGGTTCCACATGCCCGAAGATGTCCTTGAGTTAACCAATAACTCTCTTTTGACTTCGGGTATTAGGGCCGGCATGAAGTCGGCTACGAAATCTGCCAATATTTGGGACTTAATGGCGGTCCGAGAGTTCGGTTTTATGAATAACATTCCTTAATGGGTAAGTAGTTACGACACAAATGGGGTGATATTGGAAGTATGGTTTTAGCTTCCCAGAGGCACTTAGCAAAGCGAGTGCCAGTTTTTCTAGGTGAAGTTACCTGGTTTCGGCCTCACCTAAGGTCTTGCTAACAAAATAAATTGGAAACTGCGTACCTTGTTCTTCCCGAACCAAGAATCCACTTACCGCTACCTCCGAGACCGATAAGTACAAATACAGTTGTTCGTCTGTCTTTGGTATATGAAGTAGCGGTGGGCTCGATAAGTATCTTTTGAGCTCTTCTAGAGCTCGTTGGCATTCCGGAGTCCATGAGAAGTTACTCTTTTTCTAACAGTGTGAAGAATCGATGGCTCTTATCGGACGACCTCAAAATGAACCACCCCAGAGTGGCTATGCACCCGGTTAGCCTTTGCACAGCCTTTACATTGTCAACGATCGTGATATCCTCTATGGATACCTGATCCAACTCCGAACGCACATTTTTCCGGGTTCAGCTTCACATTGTACTTCTTCAATATGCTGAAAGTTTCTTGCAAATGTTTTAAATGATCCTCTTCTCATGAGGATTTAACCAACATATCGTCAATGTAAACTTCCATCGATTTTCCAATTTGTTCTTCGAACATCTCATTTACTAGGCGTTGGTATGTGGCACCGACATTTTTAATCCAAATGGCATTACATTATAACAATATGTTCCATTTTTATTGATGAAGGATGTTTTTTCATGATCAACCGGGTCTATCCGTATTTGGTTGTACCCAGAATAAGCATCGAGAAAACTGAGGGTCTCGTGGCCGGCCGTGGCATCGATCATACGGTCGATGTTAGGCAAGGGAAAAGAGTCTTTGGGGCATGTTGTTTTCAAATCTTTGTAGTCTACACATATTCTTAGTTTATTCCCTTTCTTAGGGACTACCACTACGTTTGCTAACCAATCCGGGTATTAACCTCTTGAATGGACCCTATTTTAAGGAGTTTAGAAACCTCGTCCTTGATGAAAGCATGTTTGACCTCAGACTAGGGTCTCCTCTTCTGCTTGACCGGATTGATTTTTGGGTCCATGCTTAGTTTGTGAGTGGTTATTTCTGGTGGGATCCCTATCATATCAAGATGGGACCAAGCAAAACAATCTATGTTAACTATAAGAAATTGAATAAATGTTTCCCTAAGATTGGCAGCTAACCTCGTGCCTATGTATACCTTCCGATCGGGCAAATGCTCGATCAATATAACCTGTTCCAGCTCTTCGACTATTGATTTGGTTACGTCGGAGTCATTGAGTTTTATAAAAGATCGAGGAACCGCATAATCATCGTCTTCATAAGTCCCATGTTTATCCGATTGGGTCGTGGCCGGTGTCGGTGACTACTATTTGACCTCTTGGTTTTCGTCCGAATTTGGTTCCTTTGATGTTACGAGTATTGATATTGGAACCACTTCTTCAACCGCAAATATCTCTTTTACGGCCGGTTGTTCCCCGTAGATTGTCTTAATCCCCTTCGGAGTTGGGAATTTTAATACTTGGTGAAGAGTTGATGGCACTGCCCTCATTTCGTGGATCCATGGACTTTCGAGAAGGGCATTGTACCTCATGTCTTCGATCACATAAAACTTGGCCTCTCGTATGGTTCCGGGTGATATTGACCGGTAACGTTATCTCCTCCTTAGTGGTTTCACATGCCATGTTGAATTCGTTTAGAATTCGGACTGCAGGCACAATTTTGTCTCGTAGACTGAGCTGTTCCATGACGTTTGACTGAATGATGTTGGCCGAGCTACCTGGATAAATCAACACACGTTTAATTTGAGTTTTATTTACGAGCACAGATATTACCAGTGCATCATTGTGAGGCTGTATGATCCCTTCCGCATCCTCATCGCTGAAACATAAAATTCCTTCTAGTACGTAGTCTCGAGTTCGTTTCTCCCTAGTGATGGATACTTTGGTGCGTTTAAACATCGGCCCTTGTGGGATATCCACTCCACCGATGGTCATATTTATGACATGTTGAGATTCGGTATCTTCTTGTTCTGTCTGTTTGTTTGAATCCCTATTGCTCAAGAATTCTCGAAGATGCCAATTGTTGAATAATCTTGCTACTTCTTCTCTCAGTTGTCGACAATCTTCCGTTCTATGACCGTGAGTCCCATGATATTTGCACATCTGGTTGGGATCCCTTTGTGCTGGATCGGATTGTAGAGGACTTGGCCATTTGGTCTCCTTGATGCGTCCGATAGGTGATACGATAGCGGTAACATCGATATTAAAGTTGTACTCTGTTAGCCTCGGCTCTTCTTTAGGCCCGATGGACCTATCGAAGCTGTTTTTGGTCATGAGTCCCCGGTTGCTTCGACTTTGTTCATTTCTCCTTTCACTTCTTATGGGTTCCGCCCAGACCCACTACTCCTCCGATCTTCATTATATGGCCGATACCGATCCCTGTTTGATCCTGGTTCATGATCGATGTCCCTCTTGACTCTGGCAAGGGTTCTGGCAGGATAAACAGACTCTGAAGGCCCCCCGAGTTGATCATCTTCGACCCTGATTTTCTATTGATACTGATTGTGTACATTGGCCTAGGTAATGGCAGGGTACTCGATCAAATTCTGCTTCAATTGTTGCAAAGCCACCAAGATTCGAGTAATGATTCCCTGAGTGAAAGCTTGAACGACCCAATCATCAGCGACCGACAGCAGATCCATTTGTTCCATTTGAAAGCAGGACACGAATTCCCTAAGCATCTCGTTGTCCATTTATTTGACTTTGAAAAGGTCTGATTTCATGGTTTCGACCTTGATGGCACCAGCATGTGCTTTTACAAAAGAGTTTGCAAGCATAGCAAATGAGTCAATAGAATTAGGATGTAAGTTGTGATACCATATCATGGCTCTCTTTGATAGGGTCTCCCTAATTATTTTAGTAGAACAGACTCGATCTCGTCTTCTTCCAAGTAATTCCCCTTGATGGCACATGTATAAGAGGTTACATGCTCATTTAGATCGGTCGTCCTATTATACTTAGGTACTTCGCGCATACGAAATTTCTTGGGGATCGGTTTTGGAGCCTCGCTTGGAGGAAAAGGTTTTTGCACGAACTTCCTGGAATCCAGTCCTTTCAATATCGGAGGTGCTCCTGGGATTTGATCTACCCTGGAATTGTAGGTTTCCACCTTTTTGTCATTTGCTTCGATTTTCTTTTCCCCTGATTCTATCCGCTTTGTCATCTCCTCGAGCATCTTTATAATCTCGGGGTTAGCTCCCGATTCTTGTTCGTTCGACCTTACTACAACCGGTTCAGCTCTGCAGGTGGCTTCTTGGGGCGGATCGGGTTCAACCCTACTTGGTGCCTAGTTTTGGCTCTGTAACTGAGCTATCGCTACCCGTTGAGATTGTAGTATTTCGAAGATCATCCGTAGGCTAATCCCATCTTCTTCAATATTTTGCATGTTTCGAGTTGCAGATCGGGCTCCACCATGGACGTTATTTTCGGGGCCAGTAGGCTGGTTCGCGTTGATAGCCACATGTGAATTAACATCATTCGGATCTGCGGTTCACATTCCAACGGGGTCAGCGGGTGGCTCTACATTACCGGGTGCCACATTGTTATTCTCACCTTGAAGACCGGACCCGTTGTCGATATGTAGGGGTTCTAATTACGAGTTTGTCATTTTTCGCCTGAAATCAAAGACAGTTCAAAGACCAAGTGTAAAGTAGTGTGTGTTATAGAGATTTGTATCAAATAACTACTATTACCCTTAGCCCCACGGTGGGAGCCAAACTGTTTGCTCTAAAAATCGGATAACAATTGAATTTTACGTTAGTTTAAGGATACGTGATATAATTTGATATAGAGTGATAAATTAGATCAGTTACGAAAATAAAAGATAAAAAGGTAAATGCGAACCACGCCGGTTTGAGCAATCCTAGCCTTGCGATATTAATCTTCCCCAAGCTAGAAATAATATAATTGATAATATTATTGATGTTGTAGTGCAATGAACTATGACAAAGATAGAAATAACAATATATAGCCTTTTGATATGAGTTGCAATATCCTTTATGAATTATCAAGTATCCCTTATATATTAGGGGAGATCTACCCTTTGAGATATTATTTTATTATTTTATAAAAGGCTAAAGTCCTTGATTTGCTAACCGTTGACTCCCTTTTTGAGTCGTTCAGTGATTTCCGCCACAATGATTGGTTAATGGCGAGAATTACGGACCCTTGTCGGATGAGTTGGCAAAGCTTTCTTCGAGACAGTTAGAAATAGGATAGGTCACGCCTTCGGCAAACTCGAGGGCAAATCTAATAGTTTCGATGGCTAATTTTGATAGTGCTTTGGGTTCGATCATAATTATCATGTGCCGATCTTGGTTAGTGGTGTTAGTCGTCAGATCGATCTTTGAGCTTGACTTCACCTGCCCACAAATATTTTTGCCCTGGCCTAATCAAGGAGTTCGATAGCTTGATCGAATATCAAGCTTGGTTTTATCCTGTAGTTGGAGATAAGTGGTGGAGGAAACTTAGACTGATAGAAAATCTAAGCTTCAGCAGAGACAAAGTTGTCGAAAGCTTTTTGTGGTAAGTGGGAGTTGCGTTTGAGTCTCAACATTCAAATTTCAGGAATTAGCTCATCAAAGCCATCATTTTTGTCACGACCCAAAAACCACTAGTCGTGATGGCACCTAGAACTGGTAGTACGAATCACGAGCTTCTAAGAATTGAAATTTCAAAACTGATAAAAATAATAACACGTTCTGTTTGAAAGTTACATAAACAAATTAGCAAAACCTAAGCTACCAAGGACAAGTGGCAGCTATATCCGGAATGCACGAACATCTTCAGAGTCAGCACCCGACATCACCAGCAGCTATGCTCCAAATATCTGTACGCAATGTGCAGAAGTGTAGTATCAGTACAACCGCCCATGTACTGGTAAGTATCTTGTCTAACCTCGTCGAAGTAGTGACGAGGATTTTTAGTTAAAAGATACTTACTAATAAAACATGCATTGTGAATCAACAATAGAACTATACCACAATATATTCGAGAATAATACATGAAACGGATACTCAAAACAATAACCGAGTGTTAACAGAGATCATAATTTGGTATCTTCAAATACCTCGACCAATCCTTTCGTTAGAATGAAACCAATAAACCACAACAATCAATTCTAAACTTTCATAGCATGAGGAATGTACTCAGATATCAAGTCAATTGCACGGCAACACCCTTTGTACTTTTATCTCATCCTCACCCAATATACGTATAACAAAACCAACCAGATGACAGAAATACCGATAACATGAAATCACAAGGTAGGAAACACGCAAGTAGCAATAATGAACAAGGATAACTATATTGGAAATAGTAATAGACTAGAAGGAAAGCATGTGAGTGATGACAGCAATTGGAAACAAGGAATATCAACTTCAACTATAAAGCATGATGAAGGCTTAAATACAGGTATAACAAATAAGAAGGAAACACATGATCTTTAAAAGTTAACAAGTAGAGGCATGAATGACTAACATAGAAAAAAAGGGCTTGTACTAAGGTGTGACCGAATAGTTACGACATGGGTGTGATTATAGCAGCAAGAAGTAAACATGGTATTTGCAAGTTAAACAAGTAGAATACATGTGCATCACAACAACAATTGAGATAGAGATCAAGGACAAGACAATAACAACAAGTCACACAAGATCTATAAGTACGACAANTTAAAAGTTAACAAGTAGAGGCATGAATGACTAACATAGAAAAAAAGGGCTTGTACTAAGGTGTGACCGAATAGTTACGACATGGGTGTGATTATAGCAGCAAGAAGTAAACATGGTATTTGCAAGTTAAACAAGTAGAATACATGTGCATCACAACAACAATTGAGATAGAGATCGAGGACAAGACAATAACAACAAGTCAAACAAGATCTATAAGTACGACAACAACAACTCAAGGTAAACGTACAAATGTATACACGGGAAACAGATATCATATCATAATGCATGTCCCCCGTCCTCACCTGCACGGAAATAGCCATCGTGCCATGATCTCATGATAATGAAAGCATAACAATATAAATGAAATAGCACGGCATCACCCTTCGTGCTTTTACTCTCAACAATGTGGCACGGTATCACCCTTCGTGCTTTTGCTCTCAATAATATGGCACGACATCACCCTTCGTGCTTTTACTCTCAATAATATGGCACGGCATCACCCTTCGTGATTTTACTCTCAATAATATGGCACAACATCACCCTTCGTGCTTTACACTCTCCCTCACATGATAATGTATATACAATAGCACGGCATCACCTTTTGTGCTTTACAGTCTTCCTTACCAAGCATGTGTATATCAGTGACAAACAAGGCAGGAAGCATAAATAACATCAAGGAGAGTGGTTTAACGGATATTCCAAACAAATCCCAATCACAACTTTCCAAGCCAACAATGATTCAATAAACCCTCAAGAACTGTATTATTCAAATACTTCCACAAATCTCATAAATGATCCACAACACAAGTATAGAGTCTAGTATCTCAAGAATATCGACCGTAGTAATGTAGTAATGATTACGCATAATGATGACCGAAGTAGATACATCAATGTATACTCAGAACTTCGTCAAATTGGATCAAGTTATAAAAAGCTAAGTCTTGATTTCTAACATTTAATACTATGTTCTTAGTAGCTAAGAGTTAAGTAAGGCATGAAGAAGGAAGGTCACGTAATTCTACAAGTACAAATATAGCATAATCCACCCCCCGAGCATGATTAACCCTGGCCCATACATATACGCTCGTCACCTCATATATGTATCACCCCCGCATGTATCAAACAAATGTCAAATAGGAGGAAACATTCCCTCAACTAAGTTAGGCAAGACACTTACCTCAATTCGGCTAACTCAACACTCAATTTAGCCTTTTTCCTTTATATATTCGCCTCCACTCGGCTCAATCTAGCCAACTACGACTTGAATTCATCACACAATGCAAGAGAAAATAATTTCAATTAATAAAGCTGTGATTTTTATTAGATTTCTAAAAAATGTCAACAAAAGTTAAACCCGGGCCTGCCCAGTCAAAACACAGGTCGAAGGGTAGGTCTTGACTACCCATAGCCTCACGAGTCCAAATATATATTTTGTTTTTAAATCCGAGTCCAATTCGGCTCTCAAATCCCAACAACAACAACAACAACAACCCAGTAGAATCCCATTAATGGGCTCTCAAATCCCAAATTTTCATTTTTTTTCAAAACTTTAACAAAATCCACAAATTTTTCCCAAGCTTTCTCATGAATTTGATGCTAAATCTTATATAAAATCATGAAATATAGTTGAGAATTGATTAGAGGTACTTACCCAATGATTTGGTATGAAAATCCCTTTACAAAATCGCCTCTCATCGAAGCTAGGGTTCAAAATATATCAAAATGAAGCTAAGTCTCGGAATTCTCAGCACTTAGCAAGTTGCAGATGTCGCATTTGCGACAGGGGTTTGCAAATGCAAAAATCTTATCGCAAATGCGAACAAGCAGGTTGCCTTTCAATGTCGCATTTGCGAACCAATTTTTCGCAAATGTGAAGACCAACATTTCGCAAAAGACACAGGGTTCTTCGCAAATGCGAATTTCCCCCAGCAGCCCAGACTTCGCACATGCGATAGCTGCTTCACAATTGTGGATGTAGCACTTGCGACAAAGCATCGCAAATGCGATGATACCAGCACCAACAATCAAAGATTAAGCAAAATCATTTCGAAACAAATCTGAAACTCACCCGAGCCCTCGGGGCTCCACACCAATCATGCACCAAGGTCCAGAAACACAACACGAATTCACTCGCACTCTCAAATCATCAAAATAACCTCTAAAACCACGAATCAGACGCCAAAACGCATGAAGATCAAACTAAACTTCAAGAACTTCTAGAATCACAACCGAGCATCCGAACCATATCAAATCAACCCCAAACGACGATGCATTTTGCAGACAAGTTTCATATGATGAAACTAACCTACTCGAAGCTTCAAATCACGCATAACAACCTTGAAACGATGAATCATACCTCAAGTCAAAATCAATGAACTTTGAAATTTCAACTTCTACAACAGATGCCGAAACCTCTCAAATCACCTCCAATTGACCTCAAATTTTGCACACAAGTCACATTTGCCATTGCAGGCCTATTCCAACTTTCGAAATCGGAATCCGACCCCGATATCAAAAAGTCCACTCCTGGTCAAACTTTCCAAAAATCCAACTTTCACCAATTCAAGACTAATTCGACTACCGACCTCCAAATTAAAATCCAGACGCGGTTTTAAGTCCAAAATCACCCAACGGAGCTAACGGAACCAACGAAACTCTATTCCGAGGTCAAATGCTGAAAAGTCAAACTTAGTTAATTTTTTCAACTTAGAGCTCAAATCTTGAAGTTCATTCTTCCAAATTGATTCTGGATAACTTAAAAAACCAATACCGACGATTTACACAAGTCATAATACATCGCGTGGAGATACCCGAGCCCTCAAAATAGCGAGCGAAGTGCAGATACTCAAAATGACCAGTCGGGTTGTTACATCCTCTACAACTTAAACATACGTTCGTCCTCGAACGTGCCTGGAGTCATTTCAAAGCTATCAAATCATGGTGTAACCTGACTATGCATAAACCCGGGGGTGATCACACATCACCCTGATCCACATAAGCCCGTTAACACAATATAACTAGAGATCCTTATTTTGGCCTTGGTCCTTAAACCTTATAACCTAATCTCTACCATCCAAAATTCATTACAAGACCCGAATCCCACATCTACACACTGCATAAGTCTGAACAAGTTGTATCAAGTCATTCCCATAACCCAAGATGTAATCACATGATATACCCCATCACTTCGACACTCACAGTAGGAACTACTGACCACCATTACTGCCCAAAAAAAACAAATCTGGTGCCAGTAGCAAACCTCGTATCGATTAGAACCTCGTTCAAAACCCTTATACCCTGTCGATGATGAAAGAAACACGCATAACCGCTTAACCACTCATCTTATCAAAAGCCAAGAAACTCACTCGTCCGACTAGGGTCATAGTCCAAATCCTTAGCAAAATATAGTTTTATTCTTCCAAACCTTCCTCATCCTAATATAATAGTGCAAATCCTAGGTCTAGAAACCTCATCTCAGCCAATACAAGCAGCCCCACCGACAAGTATCAACGATAATCATATGGAGCCCCACACAACCCGGTTCCGTACACTAACAAGTAATAATTCAGACATGATAGATAACAGTAAGAAAACTAAATAAGAAGACTACTAAGCAAGTTAAGCAGGCATGGAAATTTTAGCATTTTACTATGAACTATTTTCAACAAGGTGAAAGCAAAATACACAAAATAGGAATAAGGAGTCACATTTCATCACTGTACCATTGCGGCGTGCAACCCGATCCCATCATATCAATCCACATAGGGTACCCATCGAGCCATAATACTCGGGCACACTGATCACATGTGCATCAACATCAAGCACACCATAGTGCACAAAAATATAAATGTGGGAAAATTATTAGGAACAAACAATACTGAGAAGGACAAGCACAACTAT
>AWOL01S0210065.1:5067-15777 GCA_000715115.1 Nicotiana otophora
GTCATCCAAAACTCGATCCGGACATACGCCCAAGTCCAAAATTATCATACAAACCTGTTGGAACCTTCAAATCCCGATTCCGATGTCGTCTACTCAAAAATCACACTTTAATTAATTCCTCCAACTTAAAGCTTCTGAACTAGAATTTTCTTTCCATATAACCTCCGAACTTCCCGAAATTAAATTTTGACCACACGTATAAGTCATAATACCTTAAGTGAAGCTGCTCAGGGTCTCAAATCGCTGAATGACGTGCTAGAGCTCAAAACGACCGATCGAGTCGTTACAAAGATGTTCCAATGCCTGTGGGACAATATCTTAAACTGTATTATAATTTGACAAAGCACGAGAAACAAATTACTATGCACATTGGCCTAGTCAAATTTTTGGCATCATTCCCGGGGATTGGCAATTATCTACTTTAGATTAATTATCCGCTTACTAATTTGGGAAACCATTTTTTTTTCTAATGCTTATTTTCTTTTCTTTCTTATTCTTAGGAATTTTGGCTAGTTTTTGACCCACTATCATAGAACAATTAGAAAAACATGGAACAAGAAGAAGGACTTCTCAATAATCCACCACCAATAATTCTCCCAATTTTAGAAGACCAATTTTTTAACGACCCGACCGGTCATTTTGAGATCTAGTGCGTCGTTTGGCGGTTTGAGGTCGTGAGTAGCTTTACATCATGTTTTAGGAATTATATGTGTGGTTGGAATTGAATTTCGGGAAGTTCAGAGTTGTTTCGAGAGGACAATTCTAAATTCGGAAGCTTTAAGTTGGAAAAGTTGACCAAGGTTTGACTTTTGAGTAAACGATCCTGGAATCGAGATGTGAAGGTTACAATAGGTTCGTAAGATCATTTCGTACTTGAGAGTATGTTCGGGTTGAGTATCGGGTGATCCGGGGGCATTTCGGTGCTTAATATGAAAAGTTGGCATTTTGAAGGTTTTAGAAAGTCAATACAAAATCCTACCAAAAGATCTGGGTGTCACGGAGTACATGAGCATTCTATTTATAACAACATAGTCTGGTACACTATCTGGAAAGTAAAGAGTAAATACATAAAACCAAAAGATAGGGAAAGGAGGATCAAGATCTGCAGACGCCAAGCAGCTACCTCGATGATATCCGAACATGTAGACTCCACGATCAACTACTGTCATGCCCGGAAATGCCTGAATCTGCACACGAGGTGCAGGGTGTAGTGTGAGTAAAACCAACTCAATAAGTATCACAAATATACAAGGTAAGGTAAGAGAAGCTTAATTTGTTGAAGTCACTAGTTAAATCAGTATGATTCTATCCTTTTTAATTAACATGATTTGAGATTTAGAGCTAGCCCATAAGGCTTCATGATATGAATATCCGTGTGTGCATGTGCACTGGTTCTCAACTGCCATGCTCAACATTATTATGGCATATAGGGGAGAGAAAATAAGTAAATCAGATAAATGATCAAGAAAATACACGTTTCACATGTTGTACAGACAACTCACGTGCTAACAATAGATTATGCACGGACAACTCACGTGTCAATAATATCAATATATGGATCTACACGGATAACTCACGTGCTGAATGGACAACTCACATGGAAATAATATCAATATATGGATCCGCACGGAAAACTCACGTGTTTCACAGACAACTCACGTGTCAATAACATAATCCGCTCAGCATAGCCGCAGGCCCCAGTCCAAAATATCATGCAGAAACAATAAAGCAAGTGTACAGGTATATAATGAATGAGATAAGATTCTCATATCGTTGTACTGGTGTAATAACATTCTAAAGTATAGGCATGTGCAAAGTGAGATATAGTAGCTAAATCTGGAAATTTCATCAATAAAAAATATTTGTCAAGTTCGTTCAGTGATTAAACCTCTAAGAAGACTCATCATGGCTCAATTAGATCACATAAATTGTTATCACATACTGGATATCGAAGCTCGAAGCTTAACAGTCATTTACGGGCTTATAGGAGCCCGAGCATAACCCAAACATGAATATACAACCCCCGTTCCCTGCACATGGGATCATCCCCACATATGTGTACACCCAAAAGCATGTGGCGATCACAACAATTCAAGCAACTGGTGCCTCAATCGAGTTTAAATACGATACTTACCTCAAGTAACTCAATTTACTCCGCTAGCAAGCCCTTACCTCGTGAATCGGGTTACAAACATCTTGAATCTAGCCATAAACAATTCGATAGAATCAACACGAGCTAAAGGAATCAATTCCATAAGAAAATACCAAGTTCTTTATCAAAAGTCAAAAAGTCACTCTAATGTCGGCCCCCAGCCCACGTCTCAAAATGTGATAAAAGTTACAAAATCCGGAAGACCATTCAACTATGAGTCAAACCATACCAAATTTACCAAAATCTAACACTAAATCGACACCCAAATCCCCAATTTAAACTCTCCAAATCCCTACCTCAAACCCCTAAATTACACCTTAAAACCACACAATCTAGGTGGGAAAATGTAATGACTCGACCGATCTTTTTGCTTTCTATCTCCTTGTTCCCCTAAATAATACTCCCCGTATGTGCTTTTACTATTTTATGACTTGCGGGGATGGTAGTTCATGTTTTGGAAGGGTTCGGGTTAAAATCGGAACACTTAGTTCCTTAGTATTAGCTTTAAAGGGCTAAGTTTGAATAGGGTCAACATTTCTAGTAAATGACCTCGAAACCAGGATTTGGCGGTCCCAACAGGTTCGTATAATGATTTTGGACTTGGGCGTGTGTTCGGAGCGAGTTTTGGGTGACTCGGGAGCGTTTCGGCAACTAAAGTTGAAAGTTGGCTTATTGAAGGTTTTAAAGTTCTTTAAATTTGGTGTGAAGTAGGTTTTGGTGTTATCGAGGTCCGTTTGGGATTCTGAGCTCGAGAATAGTTCTGTATGGTGATTTAAGACTTGCACGCAAATTTTGGTGTCATCCGAGTAGTTAATGATTCGGCGCGCTCGGAGCAAGTTGGAAGAACTTGAAGTTCATAAGTTGATTCGATTTGGTTTGGGGTGTGATTCTTAGTTTGAGCGAGTCTGTCTCATGTTTACAAACTTGTTGATATGTTTGGACGACGCATCGGGGGCCTCGGGTGCTACTCGGACGTTGCACAGATCGAGTTAGAGCTTAAAAGGGGTTGTTGGTGCACCAGTTCTTGTATGCCCGCACCTGCGAGCTTTTGGCCGCAGGTGCGAGCTCTTTGTCGCAGAAGCGGCTTAGGGCATTTGGCCAGTGGTCTGCAGAAGCAGAGGAGTGCGCATAAGAGGCCTCGCTTCTGCGATGAGAAGTCCACATGTGCGAGAAGGCTGCAGATGCGCTCCACCCTCCGCAAAAGCGGGAGCCCATCCGCAAAAGTGGAGTCAGCTAGCCTGGGCTAGGACCGCAACTGTGACGGCTTTTTTGCAGGTGCGGCACCGGAGATGCGGCCCCAGGTCCGCAGAAGCAAAAATCGCTGGAGGAAGAAGCTTCATTTAAGTCGGGACTTAGACCATTTTGGGTTCATTTATTGCATTCCTTGGGCGATTTTGGAGCTCTTAGAGAGAGGGTTTTCGCCTAGCTATTGGAGGTAAGTAATTTCTATCCAATGTAAGTTAAATATATAGATTATGGGTAGATTTTAACATGAAAATTTGTGAAAATTTTGTTTAGATGAAAAACCTAGGTTTTGATAAAAAAGGAATTTAACCACGAAAATGGAATTTGGTGAAAATTATATATTTGAGTTTGTGAGGTTATGTGTAGCATTTATCTTCAAAAATATTTGGAATCCGGGCACGTGGGCCCGGGGGTAAATTTTTGGAATCTTCCAATTTGGATTGGGTAATTACTCTAATAGTTATATGATGAACTTTTAAACACATATTGATTAACTTATATAACATTTGACCAGTTTCGAGTTGTTTGGAACCGTGTTGAGGATTTAAAGCATGTTTGTGGATCAGGAGTGAGCTTGAGAACAAGGTAAGTCTCTTGCCTAACCTAGTAATATGGAACTCATCCCCTTAGGTGTATTTGTTTTGAATTACTTGTGTGGGGAGCTACGTACACACTAAATGACAAGAGTCCATGTGTAGCTAAATTCCATGTGATGTAGGGGTAGTCTTAGATTTACATCATACTTTGTTTGCGTTGTTAAGTTGATTATGCATATTAATTGTCTTAAATAGAGCTGGGATTAAGGATATTTTTATGATTTAAAGTCTCTAGTTTGGATTTCTTATGTTTGGGAAGAATTGAAGAATTTTATAATAACTCGGATAAATCCATGTTCATTCACGTAGCAAGTATTTTCGCGAGTGATGTAAATTCCTATACTCTCATGGGAGCGGGCCGTTCGGCTCGGCAGGGTGATAGATGCATCTATAGTTCGTGTCGTTCGACCCTCGACAATGCACACAGTATGTATATTTTGGATCGGCCTGTTCGACCTCGGCATAAATCGTGCGTAATAATACTTGGAGCCTAATTATACTTGATATTGTTTTATGGATTGAGAGGTCATAATTATTAAATGACGGAAATTGACTTGGGATTTACTATTAGTGAAAGAATTATTTATTCAGTGCTTGATGTTGAGTTACATTAATATTTACATAACCCATGCTTATTTAGAATTTCGTTGTTTTATTGTTGGACCATAGTAAGTGTCGAAGTCGACCCCTCGTCACTACTTCTTCGAGTTAGATTAGATACTTACTGAGTACATGTTATTTATGTACTCACTCTATACTTCTACACTAACTGTGCAGGATCTGAGGCAGGTGCACCTGGTAGTTATCCCGGCGCACACCCCTGATACTTCGAGACTTAGTGGTGAGCTGCTTTCCAAGTCCGTTCTGCAGCACCTGGAGTCTCTCTTTTGCTTGTATTTTCTGTCTACTCCACTTGAGACAGTAAATAGTATTTTTTATATTCTACTAGTAGCTCATACACTTGTGATACTAGGAATTGGAAATCTTGCTACTAGACATATGATGATTTTTAGAGTATCTAGTTCATCACACTTGTCCTTACGATTGTTTACACTTTATTTTATCAAATCTCTCACCTCTCACTTATTTAATAATTAAAAATCGACTATTTCTAAAATGTTAAAAAGGGATAATTACACGGTTAGTTCACTGTTGGCTTGCCTAGCGACAATGTTAGGTGCCATCACGGCCAATAGGGAAATTAGGTCATGACATAAAATCAATGGGAAAACATAATTATTGGGTAAAATAAACCACAAGTGACTTACCTCAAGAATCCCGTCAAAATCCCTCTCAAGATCGCCTAATCCCAAGCCTCAAACCCCCAAATTACACCTTAAAACCACATAATCTAGGTGGGAAAATATAATGACCTGACCGGTCGTTTTGCTTTCTAGATCCCCGTTCCCCTAAATAAGATCCCCGTATGTGCTTTTACTATTTTATAACTTGCGGGGATGGTTAGTTCGGATTTGGTAGGGTTCGGGTTGAAATCGGAACACTTAGTTCCTTAGTATTGGCTTTAAAGGGCTAAGTTTGACTTGGGTCAACATTTCTAGTAAACGCCCTCGAAACTGGGATTTGGTGATCCCAACAGGTTCGTATGATAATTTTGGACTTGGGCGAGTGTTAGGAGCGAGTTTTGGGTGACTCGGGGGCATTTTGGCAACTAAAGTTGAAAGTTGGCTTATTGAAGGTTTTAAAGTTCTTTAAACTTGGTGTGAAGTAGGTTTTGGTGTTATCGATGTCCGTTTGGGATTCCGAGCTAGGGAATAGTTCTGTATGGTAATTTAAGATTTGCACGTAAATTTTGGTGTCATTCTGAGTAGTGTAAGTATGATTCGGCGCGCTCGGAGCAAATTGGAAGAACTTGAAGTTCATAAGTTAATTCGATTTGGTTTGGGGTGCGATTCTTAGTTTTGGTGTTGTTTTCCACATTTTGAGGGTTCGTTTGAGTCCGACTCATGCTTACAAACTTGTTGATATGTTTGAACGAGGCCACGGGTGCTATTCGGACGTTGCACGGATTTAGTTAGAGCTTAAAAGGGGCTATTTGTGCACTAGTTCTAGTGTGCCCGCACCTGCGAGCTTTTGGCCATAGGTACGAGCCCGCAAGTGCGAGATCTTGGCCATAGAAGCGGCTTTGGTCATTTGTCCAGTGGTTCGTAGAAGCGGAGAAGCATGCGCAGAAGCGGCCTCGCTTCTGCGATAAGAAGTCTGCAGGTGGGAGAAGGCCGCAGATGCGCTCCACCCTCCGTAGAAGTGGGAGCCCATCCGTAGAAGTGGATTCAGCCAGCCTGGGCTAGGACCGCACCTACGATGGCTTTTTCGCAGGTGCGGTACCACAGATGCGGCCCCAGGTCCGCAGAAGAAAAAATCGCTAGAGGCAGAAGCTTCATTTAAGTCTGGACTTAGACCATTTTGGGTTCATTTATTGCCATAGGTGCGGTACCGCCGAAGCGCCTCGTTGGCCTTAGGTGTGCATTTGGGCTGCGTGGGCTGAGTCCGCAGATGCAGGCATCGGGGGCACAGATGCACGACCGCAAAAGAGGCCAAGGTCGCAGGAGTGGGCTCGCAGAAGCAAGCCACTTTTTCGCAGTTGAGGACATAGGCCAGTTGAGAGAGAGCCGCATCTACGACGCACTTTCTATAGATGCGGAGCCGAAGAAGCGGTCGTTTCTCCGCAGAAGCGAAAATCGCTGGAGGCGGAAGCTTCATTTAAGTTGTGACTTAGACCATTTTAGGTTCATTTATTGCATTCCTTGAGAAATTTTGGAGCTCATATAGAGAGGGTTTTCGCCTAGCTATTGGAGGTAAGTAATTTCTATCCAATGTAAGTTAAATACATAGATTATGGGTAGATTTTAACATGAAAAATTGTAAAAAGTTTGGGTTTAGATGAAAAACCTAGCTTTTGTTAAAAAGGGAATTTAACCACGAAAATGAATTGGGTAAAAATTATATATTTGAGTTCGGGAGGTTATGGGTAACATTTATCTTCACAAATATTAGGAATCCGGGCACGTGGGCCTGGGGGTGAATTTTTTGAATCTTCCAATTTAGGTTAAATAATTACTCTAATAGTTAAATTATGAACTTTTGATCACATATTGAATAATTTATATAATATTTGACTAGTATTTGGTTGTTTAGCACCGAGTTGAGGATTTAAAGCATATTTGTGGATCGGGAGTGAGCTTGAGAACGGGGTAAGTCTCTTGCCTAACCTTGTAAGAGGGAACTCATCCCCTTAGGTGTATTTGTTGTGAATTNAAAAAGTTTGGGTTTAGATGAAAAACCTAGCTTTTGTTAAAAAGGGAATTTAACCACGAAAATGAATTGGGTAAAAATTATATATTTGAGTTCGTGAGGTTATGGGTAACATTTATCTACACAAATTTTAGGAATCCGGGCACGTGGGCCTGGGGTGAATTTTTTGAATCTTCCAATTTGGGTTAAATAATTACTCTAATAGTTAAATTATGAACTTTTGATCACATATTGAATAATTTATATAATATTTGACTAGTTTTTAGTTGTTTAGCACCGAGTTGAGGATTTAAAGCATATTTGTGGATCGGGAGTGAGCTTGAGAACGGGGTAAGTCTCTTGCCTAACCTTGTAAGATGGGACTCATCCCCTTAGGTGTATTTGTTGTGAATTACTTGTGTGGGGAGCTACGTACGCACTATGTGACGAGAGTCCTTGCGTAGCTAAATTTAATGTGATGTCCGGGTAGTCTTAGATTTACATCATACTTTGTATGCACTGTTATGTTGATTATGCATATTAATTGTCTTAAATAGAGTTGAGATTAAGGATATTTTTTAAGATTTAAAGTCTCGAGTTTGGATTTCTTATGTTTGGGAAGAATTGAAGAATTTTATAATAACTCTGATAAATCCATGTTCATTCACATTGCAAGTATTTCCACCAGCGAGTTAAATTCCTCCACTCTCGTGGGAGTGGGTCGTTTGCCTCGGCAGGTTAATAGATGCATATATGGTTCGTACCGTTCGACCCGCGACAATACACAAAATATATATATTTTGGATCGGGCCGTACAACCTCGGCATAAATTATGTGTAATAATACACAGAACCTAATTATACTTGATATTGTTTTATGGCTTGAGAGGTCACAATTATTAAATGACAGAAATTTACTTGGGATTTACTATTAGTGAAAGAATTATTTATTCACAGCTTGATGTTGAGTTTCATTATTATTTACATAACCCATACTTATTTAGAATTTCGGTATTTTATTATTAGACCATAGTAAGTGTCGAAGTCGACCCCTCGTCACTACTTCTTCGAGGTTAGATTATATACTTACTGGGTACATGTTGTTTATGTACTCACGCTACACTTCTACACTAACTGTGCAGGATCTGATGTAGGTGCACCTAGTAGTTATCCCAAAGCACACCCCTGATACTTCGAGACTTAGTGGTGAGCTGCTTTCCGAGTCCGTTCTAGAGCACCTGAAGTCTCTCTTTTGCTTTTATTTTTTGTCTACTCCATTTCAAACAGTATTTTAATATTTTGTATATTCTACTAGTAGCTCATACACTTGTGACATCAGGTCTTGGATTTTTAGAGTATCTAGTTCATCACACTTGTCCTCATGATTGTTCGCACTTTATTTTATCAAATCTCTCACATTATTTAATAATTAAAAATCGACCATTTATAAAATGTCAAAATGGGATAACTACACGGTTAGTTCACCGTTGGCTTGCCTAGATGAGACGTTGGGCGCCATCACGGCCTATGGGGAAATTGGGTAGTGACAGAAAATCAATGGGAAAACATAATTATTTGGAAAAATAAACCAAAAGTGACTTACCTCAAGAATCCCTTCAAAATCCCTCTCAAAATCGCATAATCCCGAGCTTGGAATATTCAAAAATGAAGAAAATCTCGGAACCCTTGTTTTTAATACACTGCCCAGCCTTTTCGCTTTTGCAGCTCACTTAACCGCACCTGCTGATCCGCTTTTGCGGACTCATCTCCGCTTCTGCGGACCTGTGTCACCAGGCCCCTCTTCCCTTCTGCGATACTTCCTCCGCATCTGCGAACTCGCAGGTGCGGAAATTCCCTTCGCAACTGCGCAACTTCTCCAGCTGGCCAAACTCTGCTTCTTCGCTCAATACGCCACATTTGCGACCACGCAGGTGCGGAAAATCACCTCGCACCTGCGACCTTTTCCCATTTATTCCCAGGCCGCTTTTGCTATTCCTTTATCGCTTCTGCGAGCTCGCACCAGCAGTCAAAACACCGCAGGTGCGATCGCACCAGACCTGGTGCACTTCAACAGATTTTCAAATTCCAAAACTTGATTCGTTAACCATCTGAACTCCACCCGAGGCCCCTAGGACCTCAACCAAATATACCAACAACTCCTAAAACATGATACGAACTTAGTTGAGTCTTCAAATCACATCAAACAACATCAAAAACACGAATCGCGGCCCAATTCAAGCCTATTGAAACTAAGAGATTCTAACTTCTACAAACGATACCGAAACCTATCAAATCACGTCCGATTGACCTCAAAATTTTCACACAAGTCACAAATGATACCAAGGACCTACTCCAACTCCCGAAACCCTAATACGAGCCCGGTAACCACAAAGTCCACTCTCGGTCAAACTTCCAAATTTCCAATATTCGCCATTTCAAGCCTAATTCAACTATAGACCTCCAAATCACAATCCGGACATGCTCCTAAGTCCGAAATCACCCAACGGAGCTAACAGAACTATCAAAACTCCATTTCGGAGTCATTTACATATAAGTCAATATTCGATCAACCTTTTCAATTTAAGCTTCCAACCTTGAGACTAAGTATCTCAACTCATTCTCAAACCTTTTCGGACCCGAACCAAATACCCCGGCAAGCCACATAGCTGTTATAAAGCATAAAATGAGCAATAAATGGGGGAAGGGGGCTACAACTCTCAAAATAACCGGCCAGGTCATTACAACTTTGGTGTTATCAATGTCTGTTTGGGGTTCTGAGCTTTGGAATAGGTTTGCATCATTATTTATGAGTTACAAGTAAATTTTGGCGTCATTTTCGGAATGTTTAAGTATAATTCGGACACGTTCGATGAAGTTTAAAGTTTGAAAGTTCAAAGAAAGTTTTCGATCGTTGCTTCATAATTTTGATGTTGTTTGGCGTGATTTAAGGCTTCGACTAAGTTCGTATAATGTTTTAGGATGTATTGGTATGGTTGGATGGGGTCCCTGGGGCCTCGGGTGTGAATCAGATTGGAATCGAGTTGAGTTTTGGACTTAAGGAATTGCTGAACCTTAAGGATTCTACTGTGATCGTACCTGCGAGTTTATGGTCGCATGTGTGACACCACAAAAGCGGCCAAGGGGTCGCAAAAGCAGTTCTGGGTGAGTTGGGCAGTGGTTGCAGGTGAGAGGAGGATTTCCGCATCTGCGAGCCCGCAGATACGACGAGGCTCCACATATGTCGAGTTGGAGAGGCGTGGCAGGCTTCACAAAAGCAGATGGGATCACGCAGGTATGGAAGCGCAAAAGCGAGGGGAGGTCCGCAGAAGTGCCCGCGTAGGTGCAAGATTTAGGTTGCATGTGCGGCTTGTCGGGGCCTAAGTGACTTCCGTAGGAATGGAGCCGCATGTTACACCCTATATTTTCGTATGTAAAAATGCATCGTAAGCAAACTAATCATGTTACCTCT
>AWOL01S0210138.1:0-10052 GCA_000715115.1 Nicotiana otophora
ATACATATGGATACGAGTCGTGGAATCAACCACTGACGAGTCAGGGTATTTACATCCCCTTGAAGTCTGCCCCTTCCTCGGACCATGAATGTGGGATGCTTCACGCACCGGACTGTGTTCTTTGAGCCAAAACGAAGCAAAAACAAATTATTTTGAACATTAAATTTTGTCCATCAAATGCCACTTAGACTTACCCGCACCTCATGTTTATACCAAACTATACTAATTTACCGTGATTAAGCCATAAATTAAAATGAGAATGTTTATTAATTAACTAATAATTTAGTGATAAAATGTATGTCATGACATGTTATGCATTCATTTGGTTGGTGTAAACACAAAATACTACATGATTCTTAAGAGTATTAAACTGAATATTAATGAATAACTTAATAACCCAAACTACCATATGTGTAAATAATCAGAGATGATAACAACGGACCAAAAAACCTACTTACCAAGCTTGATTTTACTTTCTCCACAAATTCACTATTCTTAATCCCTTCAAAAATATCCACGGATGACGAACTTCTGTTCTTGAGCTCTTCCTCCAGCTCCCTAAGCCGAGTCCTAAAAGCCTTAATTGGCTCCCAATTAACTTCACCAAATTGCCCTTCCTCCTTAAACCTCACTCTCCTCCATTTCCCAAACCTCTCATCCTCCTCCTCCGCCACAATCGCATTCTTAATGCTTGACAGGTCAATTCGAAGCTTCCCTTTTGGGGCCCACTTAAAGTCCGGTGAAGAATAAGCCCTGCGTATTTCCGACAATTTAGGGCGGAGCTTCTTCACGAAGTCGATCTCTTGCGGTTGCGGAGCCGTAGTGGCAGAAGCCGTAATAGTTGGGACAATGAATGGTGATTTTGAAGCTGAGTTAATGAAATTTTCGAGTTCCTTGTCGGCTAAGTTCTTGAACGAGTTGGCTCGGTTTTTGATGAGTTGTAAATCCGCGTCCGCAGAGGATCGTACCTCTTCCCATCCCTTAGAAATCAACGACAAGGCTTTCTCCGCCGTGGACGATGTCGTTCTTGTCTCCGGCGGCTTGAAATTCATCATTGCTCTGTTACAGAAACTGGGGATGAAGAAAATGGGTGGCTGGAAACTTAACGGCTATTTTATAGCTTTGGTGGGATGACACGTAGGACGATCCCATCTTCACTAGATTTCCCGGAGAGGACGTGTACGGATGGAATTTGGTGTTGTGTGCGGACCCTACTTATAACTTGTTTGGCCTGAGTCATTTCGGAACAATCAATTTATGTTTGGCTAATTAATTTAAAAATCATGTTTGAGTAGTAATTAATATTTGACCAAGCTTTTAAAAATTACCTCTAAGTATATTTTTTTCAAAAGTGCTTTTTAGAAAAGTACTTTTGAAAATAACTACATTTTTCTGCTTCTCAAAAACTACTTATGCTTCTCTTCAAAAACACTTTTTTTTCTTCTAAAAGCTTGGCCAAACACCTTAATTTTTGGCCAAAAGTGAAGCATTTTTCGCCCAAAAAAAAACTTGACCAAACAAGCTATTAATTGGGTTGCGTGTGTGAACTAAATTTATTGCGAATTTGTGGATTGTGCGTAACAATTTCAATTAGTACTCTTTTGTTATGAATAAAATTTTACTTAGAGTCTTTTAGAGAGTTTGTTACTTTATGACTAAGTCATTTTTCCCCTATAAATACAGGGGTTTTAACCCATTATAAATTATTTCAAAATCAATAGAATTCTCTCTCTTTTCTCTGCAATATTCTTCTTTTCCTTTATTGTTTTATTTTATGTTATCAGTACGAGACTCTATCGTGTCAAGAAACTCTTTGATAAGATTAAGGTATAACTTTTCTCCTCTTTTAATTATGACTGATATTATGAAAAGAAAGTTCGCTGCCCTTGAAATTTCGGGCAAGAACTATATGACATGAGTGTTGGATGCTGAAATCCATTTAGATGCAATGGGTTTTGGAGATGCCATTAAAGATAAAAATAAAGCATCTACCCAAGACTGTGCTAAGGCCTTAATTTTCTTGCGCCATCACCTTGATGAAGGGTTGAAAATAGAATATGTCATAGTCAAAGATCCACTTATTTTTTTGGAATGGCTTAAAGGAAAGATACAACAACAACAACAACAACAACAACCCAGTATAATCCCACTAGTGGGGTCTGGGGAGGGTAGTGTGTACGCAGACCTTACCCCTACCCTGGGGTAGAGAGGCTATTTCCAAATGACCCTCGGCATCCTTCCCTCCAAGAACTCTCCACCTTGCTCTTGGGGTGACTCGAACTCACAACCTCTTGGTTGGAAGTGGAGGGTGCTTACCATCAGAGCAACTCACCTTGTCAACTTAAAGTTGGTCACTCTTCCACAAGCACCATATGATTGGGCTCATCTGAGACTCCAAGACTTTAAGGCTGTTTCTGAATATAATTCTGCGATGTTCAGAATTACTTCTAAATTGAAACTCTGTGGAGATAGTATCACTTACCGAGCGAAAGGTTTCAAGAAGTACCCTAAGTTGATTTCTCTTCTCCTTGTGGCTGAACGAAACAACGACTTACTTATGAGAAATTACGAAAATCGACTCACAGGGTCTACACCATTGCTTGAAGTGGATGAGGTTTATTCCCATTATGTTAAGCGTGAAAAAGATCGTGCCCCTGTTCGTGGCCGTGACCATGCTCGTGGCTAAGGAAGAGATTTTTCTGGTGTTAATCATCCCCCAAAGACACCAAAAGTGAAAAGGGAAAGATGAGAAGTCAAAAGCAAAGGGTTCAGAAACTGAATGTTATCATTGCAGTGGAAAAGGCCATTAGAAAAATATTTATCATACATCAAGACATTTGTTTGAGCTTTATCAAGCATCCTTAAAAAAGACAGGCTCTGAAGCTAATTTTGTCTCTGAGAATGAATTTGACATCACTCACTTAGATGTGGCAGACTTCTTTGAGCACCCTGATGGAAAAATAAACCACTTGATCAGTGATGGATCCATGGTTAAAGAAGATTGAATAGTTTGATTTTAATTTTTGCTTATTCGTATCAGTCAGTGAATAAATATCATTTAATTATCGTAGTTTACGTGAGTAGTAGTTTTGCAATTAGAACTAATTAGTAAGTCGAATTAGTATAATACTTCATTGAATAAAGTTTGGTTGTAGTCTGCTTGTTATAGCAATACCTTATTGAGTTTGAATTTTGATTTATTAAAAGACCAACAAGAATCTACTTTCTTACTTTGTTAGAGGAAAAGGTCTGCCCACTGTTTACTTCATTCAATTGATCATGTTACTTTTAATATATGGTAAAAGAATTTTTCGAAACATGCTAATAGAGTTAAGTTCGTACTCTTAGTACATAGTCTAAATTAAATTGATGTACCATTATTTGCTAAAGCTTTTCCATATGTTTAAAAGGATTGGTTTTAAATCAACTGGTACTGTATGAAACTTTTTTATTGAAATGCGACATTTGTTTTCTAATTAAGTTGTTCAATCAAAGAAAGTGTCTTACGAAAAATTATCGGGACATTAATCGAAGAAGTCATTATTGAGTTGTTGATTTAACTTTGTTTCGTTCGCGAGGAAGAAGCAGATAGGAATGTTTATTCGTATATTTCTTTTGTATGTTAAACCATGCAAAGTAAATATGAATAACTCACAAAGCAAATTTGGATTAAAATTTAATTGTAAAAATATTTGCTTAATTGATTTATTTACGACACATACAATATTCAAAGAGAAGAAATATTTCTCTCATTTAAATATGTGTAAGGCACATGTTACTATAATTTTTGGTAGTAGTAATTTAATTGAAGGCTCTAGAAGAGATACTATAACTCTGCCTAGGGGAACAATACTTATCATAGATAATTCAATGTTCTCCTCCAAGTCCAAGAGAAACTTGTTGAGTTTTAAAGATATCCGCCAAAATAGATATCATATTGAGATAATAGATGAGAATAATCTTGAATATCTCATCGTTACAAAAAATGTCTCTGACCAGAAAAGGGTTATTGAGAAGTTCTCATCTTTATCTTGTGGCATGTATTGGACAAGAATTAGTGCAATTGAGGCACATTCTATTGTAAACCAAAAGGATACTGATTCCAATATTTTTGTACTTTGGCATGATCGATTGGGACATCTTGGATCAATTATGATGAAACAGATTATAGAAAACTCAAATGGGAATCCATTAAAGAATTTAAATATTCTTTTAAATAATAAATTTTCTTGCACTTCTTGTTATCAAGGCAAGTTAATTATTAGACCATCACAAAAAAAGGTTGAGTTTGAGTCCCCTTGTGTTTTTAGAACGTATACAAGGAGACATTTGTGGACCTATTCACCCACCTAGTGGGTCGTTTAGATATTTTATGGTCTTAATAGATGCATCTTCTAGATGGTCTCATGTGTGCCTATTGTCATCTCGCAACTTGGCGTTTGCAAAATTAATAGCACAAATAATTCGATTACGGGCACAATTTTCCGATAATCCAATTAAGTTTATTAGACTTGAAAATGCTGCTGAGTTTTCATCCCAAGAATTTAATGATTATTGCTTATCAATTGGGATAAAAGCGAAACATCTTGTATCTCATGTTCACACTCCAAATGGCCTCGCAGAGTTTTTGATTAAACATCTGCAATTGATAGCAAGACTGTTACTCATGAAAACGAGGTTACCTACTTCTGTTTTGGGTCATGCCATTTTTCATGCAACAATGCTAGTTCGTATCAGACCGACAAATTAACAGTTGCAATTAGTTTTGGGTCATGAACCTAATATATCCCATTTAAGAATTTTTGGATGCGCAGTATATGTGCCTGTAGCACCGCCATATTGCACCAAAATGGGTCCCCGAAGAAGGTTAGGACTATATTTTGGGTTTGAATCTCCCTCCATTATTCACTACCTCGAAACATTAACGGGGGATTTGTTCGCTGCTCGATTTGCAGACTGTCCATTTGATGAGACATTTTCCCCAAAATTAGGGAAAAAATTGGTAAAACCAAACGGAAAATTTTGTGAAAAAATCCATCATTGTATCATCTTGATCCACGTGCCTCTATTTATGAAAAAGAGGTGCAAAATATCATTCACTTGCAGAAAATAGCAAATCAAATGTCATACGCATTTACAGATCTGAAAAGGATAACAAAATCACATATCCCTGCAGAGAATGTTCCAATTCGTATTGATGTTCCTGTTGGACAATCTTCTAGTGTCATAACTAATGAGTCAAAAGCACGCCTAAAAAGTGGCAGACCATTGGGTTCTAAGGATCGAAATCCTAGAAAAAGAAAAATAAATGATCAAGATGACACTACGAAAGAGTCTCATGAAGAAATCCACAATTTAACCAATCCTGAGATTCATGATGAAATCATTGAGCATGAGACTCAAGAAAATAAGGGACTACCAATAAATTCAATCGATATTGAGACAAATTTGAATCGATTGGATATAGTGGTGGATTATGTCATTGCATACAATGTTGCATCTAGCATTATTCAAGATAGTAAAGATCTTGAACCCCAATCTATTGGAGAATGTCGGCAAAGACATGATTGGCTAAAATGGCAAGAAGCAATCCAACTCGAGTTGGATTCACTTGCGAAACGTGAAGTTTTTGGGCCTGTAATCCAAACACCTAATGATGTTAAGCCTGTTGGCCATAAATGGGTCTTGGTACGTAAAAAGGAATGAGAAAAATGAGATACAAAGATATAAGGCACGCCTTGTTGAACAAGAATTTTCACAAAGGCCTGGTGTCGATTATGAAGAGACGTATTCTCCTGTTATGGATACTATAACGTTCAGTTATCTCATTAGTTTTGTTGTCCATGAAAAGCTTGACATACATTTAATGGATGTGGTTACAACCTACCTTTACGACTCACTTGATAATGAGATACACATGAAAATTTTCGAGTGATTTAAAATGCCTGACGCACATAATTCAAAGTCCCGGAAAATATTTTCAATCAAATTGCAAAGATCTTTATACGGTCTAAAGTAATGAGGAAGTATGTGATATAACTGCATTAGTGAGTATTGTAACGACCCGACCGGTCGTTTTGAGTATTATGGCCCCGTTCCCCCCATTTACTGCTCAATTTATGCCTTGCAATTAATTTATGACTTATCGAGTTAGTTGGTTCAGGTCCGGAAGAATTTCAGAGTGAAATAAGATATTTAGTCTTATAATTGAAAACTTAAGTTGGAAAAGTTGACCGGATATTGATTAATATGTAAACGACCTCGGAATTTAATTGTGATGATTCTAATAGCTCTGTATGGTGATTTTGGACTTAGAAACGTGTCCGAAATTATTTTTGGAGGTCCGTAGTGGAATTAGGCTTGAAATGTCGAAAGTTAAATTTTTGGGAAGTTTGAACGGGAGATTGACTTTTTGATATCGAGGTCGGAATCCGATTCTGGAAATTGAAATAGCTTCATTATGTCATTTATGACTTGTACGAGGTCAGTTGGACTTGATTCGATAGGTTTCGGCATCGAATGTAGAAGTTGGAAATTTCATAAGACTAAAGTTTCAAGTGAGTTCGCACCAGACCTAACTTCAAATGAGCATAACTCTCATGATACAAAGTGTTATATGGTGTATTACCTATCAAAAGAAAGGTATATGTGTCTAGTTTTCAACGCTTCAAACCGTTTGTCATTTGGACATTCCTACAAGACGGTATGACAAAATTACCAAAGGCTGGAAATAAATGCGATTCTGCGGTCAGATATGCGACCGCAGAATCATTATGCGATCGCATAATGACACATTGTGCGACCGCAAAATGGTCGCCGATATGCCCAGCGCAGCCCAGTTTTTGGCAGCAATTTTGCGGTCATTGTGCGACCCGCATACCCATTGTGCTGTCCATTGTGCGACCGCAAAATGGTCGCCGATATGCCCAGCGCAGCCCAGTTTTTGGCAGCAATTTTGCGGTCATTGTGCGACCCGCATACCCATTGTGCTGTCCATTGTGCGACCGCAAAATGGTCGCCGATATGCCCAGCGCAGCCCAGTTTTTGGCAGCAATTTTGCGGTCATTGTGCGACCCGCATACCCATTGTGCTGTCCATTGTGCGACCGCATACCTGTTTTCGGATGGGTAATTTTTTTATTTTCATAACCCGACCCTATTTTGATAAATAGGTTTTGGGGCAATTATCTGATGATTTTAGAGAGAAGTGAGAGTGTTCTAGAGAGAGAAAGTAGATAAAGTGTCTTGTTCATCAAATTCTTATCCAGGCCTTGAAATCCAACAAGAAATCCCTCAAGTTCTTCATCAAAGAGGTAAGGTTCTGACCGATAATCTTCAATTTTGAGTTTAGGTAATGATGGATGATTAAGAGTATGATTCATGGGTGTAAGAGTATTATTTATACGTATCAATAAGATTTATGGAAAAAGTGTTGAGTTCAAATGGGTAAAGATTGGGTTGAAAATGGTAAAAATCTTTAATGACTTTAATTGAATATTTGTGGGTCGAGTTGATGTCGTAATTTGGTAAAATTTATATGGTTAGACTCGTGGTTGAATGGGCTTCCAGATTTTGTAACTTTTGCCAGGTTCAGAGACCTAGGCCCCACGGGTAATTTTTGATCTAAATTTTCAGATTTTATGGGAAATTAGTATTTTCTTATGGAATTAATTCCAATAAATTTTATTGACTGAATCGAATTAATTGTGGATAGATTCGAGGCGTTTGGAGGTCAATTCATGAGGTAACGGCATAGAGGAGTAATAAATTATACGGTTTGAGGTAAGTGACACTTCTAAACTTGGTTCTGAGGGTATGAATCCCCGAATTTGGTATGATATAAATTATTGAAGGTGACTCACACGATAGGTGACTGTAACGACCCGACTTGTCATTTTAAGAATTTACTCCCCGTTTAGTGACTTAAGGTCTCAAGCAGCGTCGCAATATGTATTATGACCCGCGTGTGTGGTCGAGTTTGATTTACGGATGATTCGGAGAGATTTGGGACACTTAGTCCCTGAGATGGAAGCTTAATTCTTAGGATTTTTACCGTAGTCGGAACTGTGTGAAGACAACTCCAGAATAGAGTTCTATCGGTTTCGTTAGCTCCGTTAGATTATTTTGGACTTAAAATCGTGTCCGGACTATGAATCTGAGGTATGTAGCCAATTTAGGCTTAAAATGGCAAAAGTCAAATTTTTAGAAAGTTTGACCGGGGAGTTGACTTTTTGATATCGGAGTTGGAATGCGATTCCGAGAGTTGGAACAGCTATGTTATTTGGGACTTGCCTGCAAAATTTGACGTCATTCCGGGTTGGTTTGATAGGTTTCGGCACGAGTTTTAGAAGTTGGAAGTTTTGAAAGTTCATAAGTTCGATTCGTGGTGTGATTTATATTTTCGGCATTATTTGATATGATTTGAAACCTCGGGCGAGTCCGTAATAGGTTATGCAACTTGTTGGTATGTTTATACGGGGTCCCGGGGGCCTCGGGTGTGTTTCGGATTGGCTACGGGCCATTTCCTTCTATTTTTGAACTGTTATTTTCTGTCATCTGGTTTCCTTCTTCGCGAACGCGAAGGGAGTCCCGTGTTCGCGAAGAGGAATTTGAGGGGCTGTTGGTTTGGCCTTCGCAAACACAAAGCAGGGGACGCGAACGCGAAGACGGAGCTCGGCAAGCCTTCGCGAATGCGGCCAAGGCAACGCGAATGCGAAGAAGAAAGGAAGAGTGGGGCCTGAGGTCGTTTGGCCTTCGCGAACGCGAAGCGTGGGACGCGAACGCGAAGGAGCTGGTCATCTGGTCATCACGAGCATGACGAGGAGGTTGCGAACGCGATGAAGGATTTGAGAAAGTTCGGTTTTGGCCTTCGCGAACGCGAAGTAATGGCCGCAAACGCGAAGAAGGCCTATCTGGGCAGAATTAAAAAGTCCCAAAAACGGGGGTTTGAGTTCATAACTCAAAATCAAATTTGGAGCTCGGTAGAAGGCGATTTTTGGAGAGATTCTTGCGTCGGTGTTTGGGGTAAGTTATTCTTATCCAGTTTTGATTAATTTTCATGATTATGTCTTTGAACCCATCATTTAATTCGGATTTAATGGAGGAAAATTAAAGATTTTTGTAAAATCTTCCAAAAAAACAAATTTAAGATTCAGAAGTCGAGTTGTTATTGGAATTCGATAAAATTGGTATGGTTGAACTCGTATCGGAATGGGTATTCGAATTTCATAAAAATTATGTCGGGTTTCTAGAGGCGGGTCCCGCATTAACTTTTGTTGACTTTTTGGAATAAAGTTTTAAGTCATTATTATCCGGAATTATTTCCGACGAATTTTAATGGAGTTATACAATTAATTTGGATAGATTTGAGCTGCCCAGAGGTCAATTCAAGCAAGAAGGCTATTTTGAAATATCGGCCCAATTTCAAAAATGTAAGTGTCTTGCTTAACCACGAGTGGGGGAACTACCCCTTAGGCATTGAGTCTTATGTGCATTTTTTGTAATTGAAAACCATGTACACGAGGTGACAAGTACGTACTTGGATTATATGTGCAAATTTTATTGATTAAAAATCCTTAGACGCCCTTATGTATTAAATTAGAAATTATTGGCACTCATTAAATTCTCTATTTGTTATGCCTAGATCCTTATTTGTTGAAATTATTTTTACATGATGATTTGGTGTGATTGCCACCTTGATTTTTATGTGAAATATTATTTTGTTGAGTTGTTCACTTCCGGATATTTTGTTGAGTTTTGTTTGTGCACATTATGGTCGAGCCATGGGCTCCTTATTGTGGAAAATAAGGCATTGTTGATTTTTTTGGCAAGTTGTGATATTTGAGCACTTGATGTGCAATCTGTGATAAATTGTAATATTTGAGCACTTGATGTGCAATCTGTGATAATTTATAATATTTGAGCACTTGATGTGCAATTTGTGATAAGTTATAATATTTGAGCACTTGATGTGCAATCTATGATAAGTTATAATAATTGAGCATTTGATGTGCAATCTATACTGTGTTGTAATATTTGAATACTTGAGGTGTA
>AWOL01S0210145.1:0-12089 GCA_000715115.1 Nicotiana otophora
ATATAGATATAGATATAGATACACAAATATTTTCTGCCGTTGTGATAATTACCTTCCTTATATATTTGAATGATGATTGTTCTTGTAACCTACACCTGTACATGTGTATATGTGGAGACACTTGTTTGGTTTATGAGTTTTGTAGCTGAACTTTGTGCTGAAAGAGAATGATTTTGCTGAGGCCTTTGAAATGACTATAGCACCTGAAGTGTAACATCTTATGCTGTGAACCATTTGAAGATAATTATATGAATCTAGAATGGTTATTTGGAAGCTGATGATATCTGTTTGACTAGGCCCAACCTGCAACCTCCACTGGCCAACCTACACAGACTGTAACAGCACCTCAAGCAACTGCTGCAAGCGTGGCGCCGTGAGTTTTTACTGTTGCTGTTTGTTGGAAGATACTTGGAATCAATTTTTATGTTTGTGGTTTAGTTAGCTTAAGCTTAAGCTCTCTTTCTGCTTTTTAGTGCACAATCTGCTCCTCAGTCTGCTCCTACTCCTGCCGCTGCGCCAGTTTCCGCTAAGTGAGTGCATATGATATGCTTGGACTAGAAACGTATTTTTTGGTGATGATATGCGATTAGTTAGGTCATGTTTTATAATACTCTTTGTCAAACAGTCCTGTGACAGATGTGTATGGCCAAGCTGCATCAAATCTTGTTGCCGGAAGTACCTTAGAAGCTACAGTTCAACAGATTCTTGATAT
The DNA here is from genome assembly GCA_000715115.1 of Nicotiana otophora. Classification (NCBI taxonomy): domain Eukaryota; kingdom Viridiplantae; phylum Streptophyta; class Magnoliopsida; order Solanales; family Solanaceae; genus Nicotiana; species Nicotiana otophora. The sequence continues at coordinate 713 of AWOL01S0210145.1, forward strand.
GGGTGGTGGAAGTTGGGATCGGGATACGGTTATTCGTGCTCTACGTGCTGCATTTAACAATCCAGAGAGAGCTATTGAATACTTGTACTCTGTGAGTTATGCACTTTTTCAGTTTTGGCTGACAATCATTTCTAAGTCTCTTAAACTGTGGACTAAGGAGAATTTATCCATGTGTTGGGTGTGCAACTGTACTAAATATTGTCTTGTGTACTGTTTTATCATATCACCACCACCCTCTTCCTGAATGACCGATTTCTCTCTCTCTNTTTTGGTCGTCCTCGCCCCATTTCCGGCCAGCGTTGTTTAGCAAGTCACGCTTAACGTATGCCAAGAGAGAAGAAGAGTATTTTTTCTCTATTTATTCTTTATTTTTTTCAATTGGTACACTTTTTAGTAATATGAAGTGTTCAATAGGTCAGCCCCGTAAATAAGGTGTCTAAATGGAAATTGGTGGCAAGTTTAAGTGTCTATATATATAGATATAGATATAGATACACAAATATTTTCTGCCGTTGTGATAATTACCTTCCTTATATATTTGAATGATGATTGTTCTTGTAACCTACACCTGTACATGTGTATATGTGGAGACACTTGTTTGGTTTATGAGTTTTGTAGCTGAACTTTGTGCTGAAAGAGAATGATTTTGCTGAGGCCTTTGAAATGACTATAGCACCTGAAGTGTAACATCTTATGCTGTGAACCATTTGAAGATAATTATATGAATCTAGAATGGTTATTTGGAAGCTGATGATATCTGTTTGACTAGGCCCAACCTGCAACCTCCACTGGCCAACCTACACAGACTGTAACAGCACCTCAAGCAACTGCTGCAAGCGTGGCGCCGTGAGTTTTTACTGTTGCTGTTTGTTGGAAGATACTTGGAATCAATTTTTATGTTTGTGGTTTAGTTAGCTTAAGCTTAAGCTCTCTTTCTGCTTTTTAGTGCACAATCTGCTCCTCAGTCTGCTCCTACTCCTGCCGCTGCGCCAGTTTCCGCTAAGTGAGTGCATATGATATGCTTGGACTAGAAACGTATTTTTTGGTGATGATATGCGATTAGTTAGGTCATGTTTTATAATACTCTTTGTCAAACAGTCCTGTGACAGATGTGTATGGCCAAGCTGCATCAAATCTTGTTGCCGGAAGTACCTTAGAAGCTACAGTTCAACAGATTCTTGATATGGGTGGTGGAAGTTGGGATCGGGATACGGTTATTCGTGCTCTACGTGCTGCATTTAACAATCCAGAGAGAGCTATTGAATACTTGTACTCTGTGAGTTATGCACTTTTTCAGTTTTGGCTGACAATCATTTCTAAGTCTCTTAAACTGTGGACTAAGGAGAATTTATCCATGTGTTGGGTGTGCAACTGTACTAAATATTGTCTTGTGTACTGTTTTATCATATCACCACCACCCTCTTCCTGAATGACCGATTTCTCTCTCTCTCTCTCTCTCTCTCTCTCTCTCTCTCTCTCTCTCTCTTTTGTTTCTTTTTCTTGGCTGCTATCTTTGCTATGTTTGAGGTGTTTTTTCCACGTTCTTCGTCACTTTTGCTGTTGCAGGCTTTATCATCTTTCTTCATGTTATGACCTCGGGACCATACTTAAAAAATTCCCCACTGTTTTAGCTAAGAACGAAACATAATGGAAGCCAAAGATCGTACAAGCAACATCAACTAGTTGGGATTAAGGTTTAGTTGTTATTAGCTCACATTAGGTCCTACGTTTGCCAGGAGTCTTTTTAGTTTTGTATGTCAATGTAGAAATAAGTGTAACAGTTAAAGAAGCTATAGTTTTTGAGAATCCCTAATTTTGAAAGGCAAACTATTCAGTATTTGAATGAAATAGACCGAGTAGAGCGGATGAATGTAGATCATTGTTTTTTATAACCGGATATAGAGAATTTATATAGCCAACCCCAACTAGTTTGAGATTGAGGCGTAGCGAATTGATTGATTCTTCTTTATTTTGTGCATCGCAATGCCCTTCTATGGTAGCATTCTTGAAGCTTCATATTCTCCTGTAGTTACTTTGCCCAGAGAATAGAGTTACTTCAGAAAGTAAGAAAATGTTCACATTCTGCTGGCAGTTAGTGCTCGTGTGTTATGCTAGCTAGTATTTTCTTGTGTTCTATAATCTATGTTGCGCAGACTCTCCAAAATAATACCACACCCGTGTCAGATCCTCCAAAAATACACTATTTTTGGAGGATCCAACACGCACCCGGCGACATGTACGGAGAGTCCGAGCAACATAGTCTATAATCATATCTTTTAATTGACTTTAAAGTACATTAATATCTTTTAGGGTATTCCTGAGCAAGCAGAAATTCCACCTCCTGCTCCTGCTCCTGCTCCTGCTCCTGCCAGCGGACAGGCAGTAAATCCTCCAGTTCAGGCTTCACAGCCGGCAGTTCCGTCCGGTGGCCCAAATGCTAACCCTTTAGATCTCTTTCCTCAGGTGGTGAAATCTACCAGAAAATTTGAAGTTATGCTGTTGTTATTCAATATGCTAAAAATTATCACAAAATTACCATCAGGGCCTTCCAAATGTCGGTTCAAATGCTGGAGCTGGAAATTTAGATTTCTTAAGCAATAGTCCACAGGTGCACATCCTGCCTTTGTAAAATTGGTTATTAAATTTGTAAGCATAATTTTATAGCCTCTTTTTTCCATCAACAGTTTCAAGCCCTTCGAGCAATGGTGCAAGCAAACCCGCAGATATTGCAGGTATCACACACACATACACATCAACACAAACTGGCTTTTAATTTTGTTTGCTCAAACCATTTACAAATGTTTTCTGGAACCATGACTTCCTTTTACTTTGCAGCCTATGCTCCAGGAGTTGGGTAAGCAAAATCCTCAATTGATGCGGCTTATTCAAGAACATCAAGCTGACTTTCTGCGCCTCATCAATGAACCTGTTGAGGGGGAGGGGTGAGAACTTCTTGTTTTGCATTTGGGAGAAGGATGCATATGAGGCTCAATTACTTTAGCTTCTAGCTGTCCAAAATCCTTTCTTCAGCATCTCATGTGTATGTGAGGTTTACTTTGTCACTTATGTGGTGCTATCAGGAATGTGCCCGGGCAACCGGCAGGGGCGATACCACAAGCTGTGACTGTCACACCGGAAGAGCGCGAGGCTATCGAACGAGTAAGTTCTTCATTTATCTTTTAGGTTGTACCACATGGTTTCAGGTTCAGTTAGAGTTAGTTCATTTCATAACAGTTTCCCTGTAGGAGTGGAATGTCATCAGGGAACTTCAGAGTAATCACTGTTGCCTTTTCATGAATGTTTGTTGAAATTATATTGTGCTTCTACGTAATACAGAACCATAGCATCTTGAGTTTCCAATGATCGTGAAATCATTATGAGAAAGGAGAGAACTTCTTGGATGTTACTTGAGATTTTATTATAATCATTATAATAAAGCGGCAAACTATGATGGATGTTACTTGGCTTTCCAAATTTTACTTTTGCAGTTACACTGTAGCTTTAGCAGACCTGAAATTTTATTCTGACATGATAGTGCTTGTCTATTTCTGCTTGGTGGTGTTGACCTTAACAGCTTGAAGCTATGGGTTTCGATCGAGCTTTGGTATTGCAAGTATTTTTTGCATGCAACAAAAATGAGGAGCTGGCTGCAAACTATCTCTTGGATCATATGCATGAGTTTGATGAATGACATGGATGAAACAGAGTGCACTTTGACTTCTTACAGTCTCCGTTATACTTTTGTTTTTGTTCTCTTTCTTCTCAATCCGTGTGAATCTTTCTATCTTTCCATGTGGAGTAATTCAATCCCCTCATTCACAGTGGATAGCCTTGGATCTAAAACTATTTCTATAATGGATATGTTATACAAGTAAAAGTACCAGCAAGCTTTCTTGTTGTTGCTCAAGTGCGATTAAGTTGTAACCTTTTCTGTACTTCGGAGGAAAGTTATGGCCGTCCATTTGCCAAGAATAATTTGATTTTCTTTCCGTGAAGTCTGCTATATACCGATTTCAATATGTTTGTCATTCTTATCGTTGCCTTCTTTTTCTCGTGAACTTAAGATGCTTGACAGCAACTGCTGATGGCATCGACTTAGCTGTTTCAGTTTGTTGTTTGTGAGTGTTTGAATTTATTTTTTGATTTGTTCTAAAAGAGTCAGNCATCTCATATGTGTATGTGAGGTTTACTTTGTCACTTATGTGGTGCTATCAGGAATGTGCCCGGGCAGCCAGCAGGGGCGATACCACAAGCTGTGACTGTCACACCGGAAGAGCGCGAGGCTATCGAACGAGTAAGTTCTTCATTTATCTTTTAGGTTGTACCACATGGTTTCAGGTTCAGTTAGAGTTAGTTCATTTCATAACAGTTTCCCTGTAAGAGTGGAATGTCATCAGGGAACTTCAGAGTAATCACTGTTGCCTTTCATGAATGTTTGTTGAAATTATATTGTGCTTTTACGTAATACAGAACCATAGCATCTTGAGTTTCCAATGATCGTGAAATCATTATGAGAAAGGAGAGAACTTCTTGGATGTTACTTGAGATTTTATTATAATCATTATAATAAAGCGGCAAACTATGATGGATGTTACTTGGCTTTCCAAATTTTACTTATGCAGTTGCACTGTAGCTTTAGCAGACATGAAATTTTATTCTGACATGATAGTGCTTGTCTATTTCTGCTTGGTGGTGTTGACTTTAACAGCTTGAAGCTATGGGTTTCGATCGAGCTTTGGTATTGCAAGTATTTTTTGCATGCAACAAAAATGAGGAGCTGGCTGCAAACTATCTCTTGGATCATATGCATGAGTTTGATGAATGACATGGATGAAACAGAGTGCACTTTGACTTCTTACAGTCTCCGTTATACTTTTGTTTTTGTTCTCTTTCTTCTCAATCCGTGTGAATCTTTCTATCTTTCCATGTGGAGTAATTCAATCCCCTCATTCACAGTGGATAGCCTTGGATCTAAAACTATTTCTATAATGGATATGTTATACAAGTAAAAGTACCAGCAAGCTTTCTTGTTGTTGCTCAAGTGCGATTAAGTTGTAACCTTTTCTGTACTTCGGAGGAAAGTTATGGCCGTCCATTTGCCAAGAATAATTTGATTTTCTTTCCCTGTGAAGTCTGCTATATACCGATTTCAATATGTTTGCCATTCTTATCGTTGCCTTCTTTTTCTCGTGAACTTAAGATAATTGACAGCAACTGCTGATGGCATCGACTTTGCTGTTTCAGTTTGTTGTTTGTGAGTGTTTGAATTTATTTTTTGATTTGTTCTAAAAGAGTCAGAGTTGGCTGTTTGAGGCAAAGATTTCAAAGTAATACTCCCTGGCATTAATAGGCTTCCTTTGTTCCTGCTCAACCTCTCTCCCTTCTCTTTTTCTTTCTGGTGGTCTTTCATGCGTCATTGACTTGTGAAGGTTGGATATTTTTGTTTCTTTAGTTTAACATTTCAAGAATCGCTGTACCGCTTAAATCGTCGACTTACTAGATTTGCACAATCAATGTGGAAAAACATACTTAGATCTAAAGAATCAAACTAAACCTGTAAAAGCGGACACGGCACACAAGCTCTTGAAAGCGAATTGTTACGTTGTCGGATCAAGTGCAAAAGACGAATCCTTTTCCCCCTAACGCGAACCAGAAGCAAAGGTCACCAAAGACTGATGTAGTTAGTACGGAAGTAATGTGCGTATGCGTGAGAGGTATAAATTACTGAAATTGTCATTGTATATCTAACTCTAGTTCCATAATTTTAATAAAGGTCACCAAAGACTGATGTAGTTAGTACGGAAGTAATGTGCGTATGCGTGAGAGGTATAAATTACTGAAATTGTCATTGTATATCTAACTCTAGTTCCATAATTTTAATTGTTCAATGACTTTAACGCATAATATTAGTGTCAAAAACATAAAATGAAAATTTGCTTCTAAGATCTTTCGAAGCCTCCTAAAATCATACTTTTTACGAGGAATATAGTAGTTCACTGCTTTCAACACGCAATTGGCAACTTATGGTCAAATGACAAATGGTTATATCCGTCTAGAGATTCGTTAGCATCTCCTTGGCATTGCAGCTTGCAATCGTTAGCCATTGAAATGCCACTGGGCTATTTACAGATCTACCCCCACGTCCACTACCTCCTACCTCCTAGCTGAGGTCATCAACTTTATACATATCACTGGGAAAAGAGGAGTGGTAATTTCTTCTATTTTGACGATGTTAGATTGATATAACTCCTTCACGCCAATTGTTAAAGGACATGCTAAAAGAATGAAATCTAAGCAATGCCATACTATGGACAACAAAATCTTACTACTTCATATTTCATGACCATGGGAAATGGAATTCACTACATTTGACTTGTTTCCTGCATCATGGAGGAAATAATATTCATTAAGCAAATCCAGGTACAAATCAATAATTTCTCAGACACCTTTTCTCTCCTCAACACCCATCAAACATAAAACATGATTTTCTCTCTCCAGTAGGGGTGTGTATAATTTCGTAAAAATCGAATTATCGAATTAAAATAAAAGATATTGGTATTTCGATTTGATATTTTGATATTTGGTACAATATTCAGTTCAAATTTTAAAAGCTTCCGTACTTGGTATGTTCTACATTTTTTTAAAAATTGAAGTCTTGTACATCGCACCAGTCCGGAACCAAAGTGATGTTTTTTTGGATTCAAAGCACAAAAATAGGTTGAAAAAATAACTGAGAACCAACTTATATATAACGCATGCAGTGGCGGAGCCACTCATTGGCAAGGGGAGTCAATTGATACCCCTTGGTCGGAAAATTACACTGTGTAAATACGTTAAATTCTTAATTTTATGTGTATATACTATACGTTGACTCTCTTTGATTTTTTCGTGTGCTTACTTATTTATATTTTGACTCCTCTTAGTTAAAATCCCGGCTCCGCTACTGAACGCGTATCTTCAATGCGCTATACCTTAACTGCATGTTTGTCCGTTAAGGTATAGCGCATGCAACGTATAACGCATGGGTTGCATGCGTTGTATGTAAACTTTACTAACCCATCAATAATTGATTTGAACTTTACTGACCCATCAATAATTGAGGGTATAGCGCATGCATAATATGCGTTATATATGTAGCGCGTATTATGCATGCGCTATACCCTTAATTATTGTACCCCCAGACTGATTTTTTGCTTATTTAAGGAGTTTCAGTATTTCGGTAAAAATCCATTCACGATCCTTCAGTTCTTCAGAAATATTTATTTGCTTAACTTATTTTGCATTTTGTCATAATGTCCGAAGAGCGAAAAATTAGGGTTGCATTATATTGGGGAGAGGGGATGAAGCTGTGATGGAGAATAACTCAGTACGCTATACTTGTTCCCCACAATGTTATGTTAAGTTTCCACTTACAATGGAGTACGATAGATTGGTATCATTGTTATGTAAAATAATGAGTGTGAGAAAACGTTCGATTAATATTAAAGTAACCGGAAGATATCCATATTTTGTTACTCCGCAAGGGGTTGCTTGTTATGCTGAGTTTAACATCGAAGACGATGAAATTCTGACAGATTTTTTGAGGACTCCGGATGAACACCGAAAACTTCTTGTAATAAAAATATTGAAAATGTACGTCAAGGCTGAAGACGTTGACAATATTGAGGTTCCGCTAAATAGGGATAACTCGCAATCATCGGGTGGTTTTTTGGAGCAGTTTTATCCGAACATGTTCCGTTTGAAAGAGGAGCGAGGACATAATTTCTCCCCAAGTTTATATAATCCACAAGTCGAGTGGTAAATTTCAATTTTCCTTTGTATTACGATATTTTCTTTTATGCATTATATTTGTATTAACACTAATATATTCCAAGAGGGTACCGGCCAGATATGAATTTTACAAGTTACGAACCAACAGACGGTTGGAATATTCCTAGTTTTGGTGTATTAGATCATGGTGGTCCATCTGGGAGTCATCAGCAACAAGATAATATGTATCATGGGATATCAACAGATTATGATTTATAAGTTAAGTGATAAAGTTTATATGTAATATTTGGATGAATTTGAGAAATTCATTATTTTATTGGTTACGTTGTGCAGTGAAAACGAGTAACTTGAAGGTCATGTCCTTACTCAATTGTCCGAAGACAATATATTAAATCGGGATCTGGCAGATGCGCAGAGTCAGGAAGATGATAGTGATTATGACAATAATGCTGATGAGTCTGGAGATGACACACCCTTCCCTGATGAGGGAGATGATGAGGAGGATGAGAATGATGAACCTGATTTGACGAGAGAGCATGATGCCACCAATAAGCATGCTCCATATATGCAGACTCCACCTCTCGTTAGACCAGAGTGTACGAGTCCCATGTGCCGTTTTATTCAAGGGAGATTCCCTACCTTGATCAGTTGCCCAGTATGCTGGATGTGGATGCCCTCACAAGGAATTTTAATGACATTCAGACAGCAATGTGGGATGAATCTAGACCAATGGTGCTGTCAAAGAATATGCTTTTTGCTGATAAAGCGCGCCTAAGTAGGGCGGTGTGAATGTACAGCATAAAAGAGTGTCGTGAGATCGTGGTTCATAAGTCATCTCCAGAAGTATACAAGATTTTTTGTCGTAGATGGTTTCAAGGTTATACCTGGATGTTGCGTGCGGGAAAGGTAAAAACAAATATGTGAATTGTGGAAAAATACATTGGCACCCACACTTGTGAAATGGATACATTCAGCGGGAATCATTTTAACTAGAATGTTGACTTGATTTCTCTTGTCTTGATTTCACACATTGAATCGTTCATAAGGTACAAGATTCAAGAGTGTATAATATTTGTCCACCAAGTATATGGATGTACCATTAACAAACGAAAGGCATTTCTCGGGTATAAACGTGCGTTTAAAATTATTTATGGTAACTGGGATAAGTCTTTTGCCGCTCTACCTAGGTATATGCCTGCATTGTAATACTTTAATCCCGGGACTGTTGTTGAATGGAAGCTTGAGCGAAGTCCGGAAAATAAAAATTCATATTCAGATATGTGTTATGGGCATTTAAACCAGCCATTGATGGTTTTGTACATTGTCGGCCGGTAATATCCATAGATGGCACGTCTATGGAAAGTATGATATTAAGTTGTTGATCGTTGTTGCAGTAGATGCTAATGGAAGCATATTTCGCCTCGCATTTGCTATTTGTGCCAATGAAAGCCAAGAGACGTGGACATTATTTTTGAATCACTTGAAGGAGCACGTTGTCAGACAGCGTTCAAGTATTTGTCTAATATCTGATCGGCATGACGGTATTTTAAGTTCAGTACAGAATTTGCGTGCATGGTAGGAACCATATGCCTACCACCGTTACTGTGTTAGGCACTTGAAGGCCAACTTCCAGAGGGCTCATCCGAACAAGAACTTACATTATTTAATATGGATGGCTACAACAGATTACCAAGAGTATAAATTCATAAGGCGAATGAAACTGATTAGGCAGGAAGATCCAGAAGCCTATCGTTGGTTGATGCGACATGAGTTTGAGTAGTGGACTTTGCATAAGGATGATGGTAGAAGATGGAGAATTTTTTACTGCAAATATGTCAAAGTCTTTCAACGGGTTGTTGAATTCTACATGTGGATTGCATGTCACTGCCATGGTGCGGATGTCGTTTAAGCAGATGGCGGAGAGGTTTGTTGAAAGATCTAGAGGTGCATCTTCATTGATGGAAAGGGGTGTTGAATTTATGCCATATCCAATGAAACGATTTGAAAAATATAAGAAGCGAACACAGTGATATGCATTTTTGCGGTATTGAGGCGAGCGAAATATTTTTGAAGTTTGCACTGGTCTGCATCAAAACCGCGGGAATAATACATACACCGTCAATGAATCCAGAAGATTATGCTCGTGTGGTAAATGGTCAATCTATACTTGCCATGATCATATGCTATGAAGTGCTTTTAACATACACGTTTTGCGGCAACGAGGTACGCTATTAAAGAATATAGTATTGTTGCATACGTAAACACCTATAGTGGACAGTTGCAGCCATTGGGTGCTGAGCATTATTGGCCGCTGAAACCATTTAAAATGGTGTGTAACAAGGATTATATGCGTAACAGCGAGTGCAAAAAATAACGCGGATACGAAACCAAATGGATGTTGGTGATACCGTTTATGCGCGTAAATGTGGCATATATTTCCAAACAGGACACGATCGCCGTAAATGTCCTTCGGCTGGTTTGGAAAGCGGTGGTAATTCAGCTCCAGGTGGCAGTTCATCCAATGTGCCAAATTATCAGGGATAAACGTAGTATTTTGTTGTAGTACTTTTGTTGTACTAAATATNACGGTATTTTAAGTTCAGTACAGAATTTGCGTGCATGGTAGGAACCATATGCCTACCACCGTTACTGTGTTAGGCACTTGAAGGCCAACTTCCAGAGGGCTCATCCGAACAAGAACTTACATTATTTAATATGGATGGCTACAACAGATTACCAAGAGTATAAATTCATAAGGCGAATGAAACTGATTAGGCAGGAAGATCCAGAAGCCTATCGTTGGTTGATGCGACATGAGTTTGAGTAGTGGACTTTGCATAAGGATGATGGTAGAAGATGGAGAATTTTTTACTGCAAATATGTCAAAGTCTTTCAACGGGTTGTTGAATTCTACATGTGGATTGCATGTCACTGCCATGGTGCGGATGTCGTTTAAGCAGATGGCGGAGAGGTTTGTTGAAAGATCTAGAGGTGCATCTTCATTGATGGAAAGGGGTGTTGAATTTATGCCATATCCAATGAAACGATTTGAAAAATATAAGAAGCGAACACAGTGATATGCATTTTTGCGGTATTGAGGCGAGCGAAATATTTTTGAAGTTTGCACTGGTCTGCATCAAAACCGCGGGAATAATACATACACCGTCAATGAATCCAGAAGATTATGCTCGTGTGGTAAATGGTCAATCTATACTTGCCATGATCATATGCTATGAAGTGCTTTTAACATACACGTTTTGCGGCAACGAGGTACGCTATTAAAGAATATAGTATTGTTGCATACGTAAACACCTATAGTGGACAGTTGCAGCCATTGGGTGCTGAGCATTATTGGCCGCTGAAACCATTTAANCAAAACCATTTAAAATGGTGTGTAACAAGGATTATATGCGTAACAGCGAGTGCAAAAAATAACGCGGATACGGAACCAAATGGATGTTGGTGATACCGTTTATGCGCGTAAATGTGGCATATATTTCCAAACAGGACACGATCGCCGTAAATGTCCTTCGGCTGGTTTGGAAAGCGGTGGTAATTCAGCTCCAGGTGGCAGTTCATCCAATGTGCCAAATTATCAGGGATAAAC
>AWOL01S0210195.1:8920-20031 GCA_000715115.1 Nicotiana otophora
GGGTGTTGTTATGGTCAAAAGACTTATGTGGTGGATGGTGTGATTTTAGCGGAGGAGCATGGTCATGTTGGGTACAACGTCTGGTGATTTATGCGGTGTTCGTATGTTAGAATCGGGCCTCGTGGAAAACTTTAGATGCTGGAATTTGGTTCTAAAGCTTGTTAGCTAAGGTTATAGAGAGGATCTTCAGTTTGGTTTGAGACAATGTGCTCAACTTGGTGGTGACGGCACGGGTAGGTGCACGAGGTGTTAAACAGTGATTTTGGACAACTCTAGAGAGGTTCTTGGCACGTTTGCGGACGAACGTATGTTTAAGTGGGGGAGAATGTAACGACCCGGTCGGTCGTTTTGAGCTCTAGCGCGTCATTCGGCGATTTGAGGCCTTAAGTAGCTTGACTTCAAATATTATGACTTGTACGTGTGGTCGGAATTGAATTTTGGGAAGCTCAGAGTTGATTCGAATGCAAAATTCTAATTTCGGAAGTGTTGAGTTGGAAGAATTGACTAAGATTTGACTTTTGAGTAAACGGCCTCAAAATTGAGATTTGAAGGTTCAAACAGGTTCGTATTATGATTTTGGTCTTAAGAGCGTGTCCGGATGTTGATTTGGAGGTCCGTAGATCATTTCGGTGTCAATTGGCGAAAGTTCGAAATTGGATAATTTTTGGAAAGTTTGACCGGGAGTGGACTTTTTTGATACCGAGGTCGGATTCCGATTCCAAAAGTGGGAGTAGGTTCGTAATGACTTGTGTGCAAAATTTGAGGTCAATAGGTTTCGGCGTCGAATGTAGAAGTTTGAAGTTCTAAAGTTCATAAAGCTTGAATTGGGGTGTGATACGTGGTTTTAGCGTTGTTTGATGTGATTTGAAGGCTCGACTAAGTTTGTATTGTGTTTTAGGACTTGTTGGTAGGTTTGGTTTAGGTCCTGGGGGCCTCGGGGTGGTTTCGGATGGTTAGCGGATCAAGTTTAAGCTTAAGAATAGCTGAAGTGCACCAGTTCTGGTGCAATCGCACCTGTGCAAGTTTGACCGCAGGTGCGTGACCGCAAAAGCGAGGGAATTGTCGCAGGTGCAGTTTGGGAAAAGTTGGGCAATGATCGCGGGTGAGAAAGGTTGTCCGCACCTGCGAGGTCGCAGGTACGAGATTGGGAGAGTAAGCCTGGGGGGGGGAGCATGTGGGGAAGTATATCCACAGATGGAAGTATATCCACAGATTCGAAGGTTCGTGATTTTATCACTTTTAGACATTTTAAGCTCGGGCTAATTCGATTTTAGAGAGAATTTTCGAGGGATTTTGTCACGACCCAAACCGATAAGACGTGACAGACACCCGATACCTTACTCAACCGAGTACCAACATAACATATCTTTCTTATTACATCATCATAGGTAACTGGGCCAAAANAGAGACCGCAGATACGGAAGTAGGCTGTAGGTCCTGGATCGCAGAAGAGATGGAAAATCCGTAAAAGCGGGACCGCAAATATGGCCAAATGATCCGCATAAGCAAACGCACTGGGGCAGATTATATTAATTCGAAGGTTCGTGATTTTATCACTTTTAGACATTTTAAGCTCGGGCTAATTCGATTTTAGAGAGGATTTTCGAGGGATTTTGTCACGACCCAAATCGATAGGACGCGACAGACACCCGATACCTTACTCAACCGAGTACCAACATAACATATCTTTCTTATTACATCATCATAGGTAACTGGGCCAAAAGGGGCGTCATGAGGTAAACAAAGTAAACATGAGGGAATTACCCAACATAGAACGACCCAACTTGATTTAAAAACTTATACAGGTGACATACATGCCTATAAGGTTAACATGATCATTTATAAACTCAAAACATAGGCCGACAAGGCCATACAAGTATCCGTATACATGACATCTATCTACAAGCCTCTAAGAGTACATATTTATCATAAAGGTCGGGACAGAGCCCCGTTATACTAAACAATATACATCTAAATCATATTGACCAAACAAGCAACTCCGAAGAAAATGGAGTGCACCAACATCTTACGCTGAGCAGATCGCCTACTTGAAGGACTCTCGACCTGTCTATCGAGACATGCGGGCATGAAATGCAGTGTCCCCGGGCAAAAGGAGCGTCAGTACAAATAATGTACCGAGTATGTAAGGAATGAAAATCAGTAAACAATAGACATGAGAGAAACATGGAGTAAAAGACTCAACATGTAATTCTGAATAGCTCTGTAAATACTTTCATATTTATAATGTCATGTAGATGCGTATAAATGCCATACCATGCATATGTATATGTGTTCATAACATCATCAAGCCTCTGAGGGCATCCGATCATATCATCTCGGCCATTGTGGGAAAATCATCAACGTATACCAGCTGATCAGGTGGTGGTGCTTATATAACGCCATAATCTTTTCCCGTATCCATATACATATAATATACGCGTATATAACGCCATATGGTCATGGGGCAATGTACATGTATAAATGCATGAAATACATAAGAAATATGTTAATAAGATTTCTCGGAGGATCATAAAATCAATATGCCTTTCGGATAAACTTTATCAAATACGTATTTTTCTGAGACCCATGAACAGAAGATATAATAATAATTAACATGGGAAATCAAGAATATAGACACCCCTAGTACCTCTATGAATAGAGTCATTTATGAAAATTATGCGTTTACTCATTTCGTTTGTATCGTATGGATCATGCCAAAAAGAATGAAGGGATAGCTTTAACATACCTGAGTCGATTCTCTTGACAATCCCTCTAACACACGTTGCTATAGTATTAAGTAGTCTTTGTATGGAACATTTGAAGCAATTACATTGCCATTGCCAATCAACATCTTTGCTGAAGTTTTCTGTCACGCTTTGCTTTAGTGTAAAGAGATATATCTATCTTTGTAGCTCAAATTTCTCAAGGGCGATTTCTAATCTTGTTGAGAAGAAGCAACAGATGTATTTCTCTTGCTAACAACGTTGCTTGGCCTACATGTTATATGTATATCCTCCAAAAAGTGAATGGAAGGAAAGGAAATAACTCTTATATTTCCTTGCTTTACATACAGCCACCGCCACTATCCCTTCTCTAAGACTCATTTTGATTCATGCCACATATTAAATGAATGTAAGAGTCACAATGTTTTTAAGGCAAAAGCTGCCACGTGAGATTATCTAACTTTATCCAAAGATTTAATTATCTCCCAATAAAATTTATTAATTATCCAATTATCCACATAATTAAGAATTATCTCAATTTACTTAAATACTACTCACTTTTAATGCACTTTATATACCTTACTATCATGGCCATGTGGTACCTTATATGGTACTAGTTCATAAATACCGAGTATTTTAGCTCGGACCATATTTTATCTCAAAATGACAAACTTCGACATACAATACTATAGGGTGTAGCATCGTCGTAATAAAATATTGCAGAGCATAACGTCATCGTAATAAATTACTCCAGAGAATAACATCGTCATAATCAATTACTGTGGAGCGTAACATCGACGTAATAATGCGAGGCGTAACATCATTCCCCTCTTTGGAACATTCGTCCTCGAATGTTGACTGATGTACTTATCATTTCCATAACCTATGCCTTCTGAATACTTTTGTATTCTCTCCTTGCCATCTAGGCAACTGTTCTATGAATAAATCCAAAGGCCAGGGCATTCCCCCATTTATGCCTCTTTCTGACACCATGACTTGTGGTCGGAATCCTTCCAATCTGTTTCTACCTTCTATCATGCAGCCTGTACGACTCGAACCTTGTAAGTGCGCCTATGCGACTCTTCTTTCCTTTTTCCTCCAATATTTAGCCAATCTCTATGCCTCACTTTGTAAATGTATACAGAGCTTGACAAGATATCCCTCTAGGCACCTATAGGTAAACTGAAGTTCTTTGCTCGGTACTTTGTTGAACTCATGAATATTGTTATACCTTATTTCATAGATCCGTTTATCCATCCGTATGACTTTACTACCATAACTCTTATTTTATCATTACTAAGATCTGCTGCCAAACTCCAGGTTACTTTTGTCGCTTATCCTATATGCATAAATCTAAGTCCTTTAATGTTTCTTCATTACTGTTCATCTTAAGAATGACAGCCTAATCTCACCTCATACTTTGTGACTTTTGTCCATCCATTGTTGATTCACCTTAATGGTGATCTATTATCTACCACTGACAATTTGATCTCTTATGTAACACTGCCGCTGGGGCTCACGTCTCATCGGGGACATCTGGAGTAATTAGATTGATCCACCTAGGGGCAATAATATACTTCCATAACCGTATTTTGTAGCATCCTAGTATGACTCAACTTACATGGGTATTTTAATCCCGTACAATTCATGAAATCCTCTTCAAGTCATTACTCAATCGAAGGCCCAAACGTCATCCTTTATCTATCACAATCACATCCTCATTCCACTACCGGGGCAGCATTCCATTTCTTCTAGATGCTATTAGTCTTAGATCCCCTTGAGTTCATTCAAGCTATACTGAACATTCTATAACTTAGAGAAACCATTAGCTCTCTTGTTTTAATGGGCTTAATCCCGAGGACTTATCCATTCTCGTCACCTTCTCACTCGCCCTTTCTCATCCTTACTCCTGTCATAAAACTTTGTCACTTTACTATACTTTAGCTTGCGACCTATACGTATCTATTTATACTATTCGCAACCTTCCATCAATTTTCTTGCACCATAGATTTCCTTATGGTATTCTGGAATCATTAAGCGAGACATCACATCGTCTCTAACTATTCTTTACTCTCTTAATCAGGCTTCTCGATACCTAGAAACCATAGGCCGGAAGACATGC
Organism: Nicotiana otophora; assembly: GCA_000715115.1. Lineage (NCBI taxonomy): Eukaryota > Viridiplantae > Streptophyta > Magnoliopsida > Solanales > Solanaceae > Nicotiana > Nicotiana otophora. Next base: position 13,766 of record AWOL01S0210195.1, read on the forward strand.
CACTGACGAAGCTGCTATCATTCCTGGATGCTGAATCCTAGCATTTCTAGCCTTTTGTCTGAAGTATGTACTATTCACAATCTTCTGCACTTGAGTATCACGTATGTTATTCACCTTTACCTTACTTGCCTTAAAATCTCGCATCACATCTTTTATTTCTTTCATAACCTCCCTTCCACATAGGTATAATTCACATCCACAACTTGAAGCATTATTGTAATACTTGCACCTCTGGTGCATACATAATCTGATGAGAGCTTCATACTGACTTCTTATGAGGCTGGTACTCTTCTAACTGGCGTTATCATAGAGCCATTATAGAATATGCCTATTGTACTATCTCTATTGTATTTAAGAGTGATCCTGCAATGTTCTCAATCACGAGGTCTAAAATTTTCTTGGTCCAATAATCAGACTCCTGATTTACTGAGTTGATGTAACTCTTTAGTTTCCTCTTCCTTCTGATCAACCTTCGTGTAGGCTTAAGTTATATTTCGATATGCGGTTCCTGATATTAGTTATTACTTTAGCCTTTCATGGGCGCTATGGAATATCCATGACACAATCTTCTAACAATTCAATCTTTTGTCTATGCCATGGGCTCAATTCTTTCTTTTAACTTATACCAGAGTCTTCTACGGTTGTATGATTGTCAACATATATACTGCATGGATAATACTTTGAAATCTTGAGTGTGTTCATAACGTAACTAACTCTAGATTATTGATCGAATAATTTCTTTTGTTCCATCTCAGCTTTCTTTAAACGTAAGCAATTACTTTTCCTGGTCTTTCTGCCCCCTTGTTGCGTGCATACTTAGCTTATCTTAGTTCCCATGCATGTCGAAATTTTTTGCAATTCATATGGTCTCGAATATTACCTTTAACTACCCCAACTCCTATCTGAATATATCTCAAGGATCACGATGTCATATCTGCGAGACTGAATTCCCCATGTTGGGGTTCACTATGTTCGACTTGCACAATCTGTTGATTTGNGTCTATTATCTACCACTGACAATTTGATCTCTTATGTAACACTGCCGCTGGGGCTCACGTCTCATCGGGGACATCTGGAGTAATTATATTGATCCACCTAGGGGCAATAATATACTTCCATAATCGTATTTTGTAGCATCCCAGTATGACTCACCTTACATGGGTATTTTAATCCCGTACAATTCATGAAATCCTCTTCAAGTCATTACTCAATCGAAGGCCCAAACGTCATCCTTTATCTATCACAATCACATCCTCATTCTACTGCCGGGGCAGCATTCCATTTCTTCTAGATGCTATTAGTCTTATATCCCCTTGAGTTCATTCAAGCTATACTGAACATTCTATAACTTAGAGAAACCATTAGCTCTCTTATTTTAATGGGCTTAATCCCGAGGACTTATCCATTCTCGTCACCTTCTCACTCGCCCTTTCTCATCCTTACTCCTGTCATAAAACTTTGTCACTTTACTATACTTTATCTTGCGACCTATACGTATCTATTTATACTATTCGCAACCTTCCATCAATTTTTTGCACCATAGATTTCCTTATGGTATTCTGGAATCATTAAGCGAGACATCACATCGTCTCTAACTATTCTTTACTCTCTTAATCAGGCTTCTCGATACCTAGAAACCATAGGCCGGAAGACATGCCACTGACGAAGCTGCTATCATTCCTGGATGCTGAATCCTAGCATTTCTAGCCTTTTGTCTGAAGTATGTACTATTCACAATCTTCTGCACTTGAGTATCACGTATGTTATTCACCTTTACCTTACTTGCCTTAAAATCTCGCATCACATCTTTTATTTCTTTCATAACCTCCCTTCCACATAGGTATAATTCACATCCACAACTTGAAGCATTATTGTAATACTTGCACCTCTGGTGCATACATAATCTGATGAGAGCTTCATACTGACTTCTTATGAGGCTGGTACTCTTCTAACTGGCGTTATCATAGAGCCATTATAGAATATGCCTATTGTACTATCTCTATTGTATTTAAGAGTGATCCTGCAATGTTCTCAATCACAAGGTCTAAAATTTTCTTGGTCCAATAATCAGACTCCTGATTTACTGAGTTGATGTAACTCTTTAGTTTCCTCTTCCTTCTGATCATCCTTCGTGTAGGCTTAAGCTATCTTTTGATATGCGGTTCCTGATATTAGTTATTACTTTAGCCTTTCATGGGCGCTATGGAATATCCATGACACAATCTTCTAACAATTCAATCTTTTGTCTATGCCCTGGGCTCAATTCTTTCTTTTAACTTATACCAGAGTCTTCTACGGTTGTATGATTGTCAACATATATACTGTATGGATAATACTTTGAAATCTTGAGTGTGTTCATAACGTAACTAACTCTAGATTATTGATCGAATAATTTCTTTCGTTCCATCTCAGCTTTCTTTAAACGTAAGCAATTACTTTTCCTGGTCTTTCTGCCCCCTTGTTGCGTGCATACTTAGCTTATCTTAGTTCCCATGCATGTCGAAATTTTTTGCAATTCATATGGTCTCGAATATTACCTTTAACTACCCCAACTCCTATCTGAATATATCTCAAGGATCACGATGTCATATCTGCGAGACTGAATTCCCCATGTTGGGGTTCACTATGTTCGACTTGCACAATCTGTTGATTTGTCTATGTTCTCTTGTTTACCCATAACTAGGCTCTTCCGGAATCAACTACTAACTACTTGTTAGCCCATTCTCATATCAATATTCTGCATAATCTTTCTTGGGTTATTTCTTTTGTCTTAACTTACCTATGGCACTGGCTCCTTATTTATCCATAGCATCCCGGGCATGAACCCTTACTTCCTTTCCTTGACGTCATGCTTGCATAATATTCTGGAATACGTGCAATCTCATCCCTTTCTCACTTTTATCGCATTCTTCCTTTACCATTTCATAGTTACTAGAACCACTTAATTCTAACTTATTGCCACATCACTCCATATTCCCCCCTTTAGGGGAGTACTAAGATTTAGTGCTACGAAGATCTACGTATAGATATTTTACCTCTTCATCTTTGGCATCTTTTCACATCATCGATGACCCTTANCACAATCTTCTGCACTTGAGTATCACGTATGTTATTCACCTTTACCTTACTTGCCTTAAAATCTCGCATCACATCTTTTATTTCTTTCATAACCTCCCTTCCACATAGGTATAATTCACATCCACAACTTGAAGCATTATTGTAATACTTGCACCTCTGGTGCATACATAATCTGATGAGAGCTTCATACTGACTTCTTATGAGGCTGGTACTCTTCTAACTGGCGTTATCATAGAGCCATTATAGAATATGCCTATTGTACTATCTCTATTGTATTTAAGAGTGATCCTGCAATGTTCTCAATCACGAGGTCTAAAATTTTCTTGGTCCAATAATCAGACTCCTGATTTACTGAGTTGATGTAACTCTTTAGTTTCCTCTTCCTTCTGATCAACCTTCGTGTAGGCTTAAGTTATATTTCGATATGCGGTTCCTGATATTAGTTATTACTTTAGCCTTTCATGGGCGCTATGGAATATCCATGACACAATCTTCTAACAATTCAATCTTTTGTCTATGCCATGGGCTCAATTCTTTCTTTTAACTTATACCAGAGTCTTCTACGGTTGTATGATTGTCAACATATATACTGCATGGATAATACTTTGAAATCTTGAGTGTGTTCATAACGTAACTAACTCTAGATTATTGATCGAATAATTTCTTTTGTTCCATCTCAGCTTTCTTTAAACGTAAGCAATTACTTTTCCTGGTCTTTCTGCCCCCTTGTTGCGTGCATACTTAGCTTATCTTAGTTCCCATGCATGTCGAAATTTTTTGCAATTCATATGGTCTCGAATATTACCTTTAACTACCCCAACTCCTATCTGAATATATCTCAAGGATCACGATGTCATATCTGCGAGACTGAATTCCCCATGTTGGGGTTCACTATGTTCGACTTGCACAATCTGTTGATTTGTCTATGTTCTCTTGTTTAGACATAACTAGGCTCTTCCGGAATCAACTACTAACTACTTGTTCGCCCATTCTCATATTTCTTTTGTCTTAACTTACCTATGGCACTGGCTCCTTATTTATCCATAGCATCCCGGGCATGAACCCTTACTTCCTTTCCTTGACATCATGCTTGCATAATATTCTGGAATACGTGCAATCTCATCCCTTTCTCACTTTTATCGCATTCTTCCTTTACCATTTCATAGTTACTAGAACCACTTAATTCTAACTTATTGCCACATCACTCCATATTCCCCCCTTTAGGGGAGTACTAAGATTTAGTGCTACGAAGATCTACGTATAGATATTTTACCTCTTCATCTTTGGCATCTTTTCACATCATCGATGACCCTTAATCACCTCGCGGTGATCCTTCTATACCAAGGATAACAAAATTCCTTACTCACGAGGAAGACACCTAATGTAACTGGCACATCCAGCCCCTTAAGCTTAACTTTGCTCACATTGCTTGCTTTAGGGAAGCGTCTTCCTGAATGACCATNATCTTACTTAACCGAGTACCAATATAACATATTTTTCTTATTACATCATCATAGGTAACTGGGCCAGAAATGGCATCATGAGATAAACAGAGTAAACATGAGGGAATTACCTGACNACTGGAACGAAATCTGAAATTCTCATGACGTTGACCATTATCAAATCACTCAGTCCCTAATTCATGTTTAGTTTATCTTGTTCACCAGCCTATACTCTTTTGTGGTCGTAAGGCATGTCATCTCTCATCTTTTCCTTCACTTGACTATAGATATTTTTGATCTACCATTGTCATTCATGTATCATATCTTACTCATAATGCTTCATTAACTCTCTTCTTATTTCTCGCTAACATTTATGTTTATCACTTTATTCTGAAAACTTGAACAAGACATTCTTTTGCTCTTAGCTCTCCTTGCTCCATCTACTGGCTCTTCGGTTTGCCTAACATTCTTTCTCTACTAGGGATGGGAGCCACACTAAGGTAATATTTATCGCTTCAAGGTTTCCAGTGCCTATCTTTGTAGTACTCTAGAGTGCATCATCTGGGTGTCTCACAAGGAGATCTATTACCACATTTGTGCTATCCTTCGGAAGTATCAACTAACACAAACAATCCATTCACCATTTTGGGTTACTCTAACCCCAGTCAGATTCTGATATCCCGTTCTTCTCTTATACTACTTCTGTTAGCCTCTATAGGGCATAAATAAGATGGGTGTAGCTAATTGTACATACCTCTATTATTGTTGAAGGTAACCCAGAAGGCTTATATTCCTCTGCGATAATCTTCATTAGCTGGGTAGCTCGTACCCTTTTTCATCTTGCTTCTTTTACTTGCTGAAACTTGTATTTGTCTTCTGAATCTCTTATTTCCTTTCACCATAAGGGTGGATAGATACTCTTGCCTTAAGGTTCCTTATCAAGAGGCTTACACGTCTTAGTACACATATGATCTGCTGAAGACCTTACATTTATCCATCATAAGAAGGATGCAAAAATTGAGTTCCTCTGAATAAATTCTTCCACCGCTATATCCCTTACCAATCGTCTTTCTGGATGTAGGCATCGTCGTATTATGAATAAGATAGAGTTTAGGAAATTGAGTACTTACAACTGGGCTCTACCACACGATCTAGAGTAAGAAGAAAAAGTGACAGTCCTAAAGGCCCTGTAGCCTCCTGCTTATAAGTATGGTGCACAACACACCCATAAATAAGACTCTACTAGACACGGCTTGTAGACTCCCTAGGACAGAACTGCTCTGATACCACTTTTGTCACGACCCAAACTGATGGGCAGCGATGGGCACCCAGTATCTTACTCAACCGAGTACCAACATAACATATTTTTCTTATTACATCATCATAGGTAACTGGGCCAGAAATGGCATCATGAGATAAACAGAGTAAACATGAGGGAATTACCTGACATAGGACAACCCAACCTAATTTAAAAACTTATACACGTGACATACATGCCTATAAGCCAACATAATCATTTATAAACTCAAAACATAGGTCGACAAGTCCATACAAGTATCCGTATACATGACAACTGTGTACAAGCCTCTAAGAGTACATACTTATCATAAAGGTCGGGACAGAGCCCCGCCATACTAAACAATACACATCTAAATCATACTGACCAAACAAGCAACTCCAGAGTAAATGGAGTAAACCAACATCTTCCGCTGAGCAGATCACCTACTTGAAGGACTCTCGACCTAT
>AWOL01S0210258.1:4380-15850 GCA_000715115.1 Nicotiana otophora
ACTGAATCAATCGTCGGAGGCTCTGCGGTGGTGTCCCGAACATAAGCTAGATAAGACAAACAACCCTTCTCGACCATATATCGAGCCTTTAGGAAAGAGATGACCCGACTAACTATACTAACCGAGGAACCCTTCCACTCCAATCTCGGAAATTCTGGCATCACTAAGGTAATAGTCTTGGCATGGCAATCAAGAATGGCATGATATGGAGATAACCAGTCCATGCCTGGGATGACCTCAAAGTTGATCATATCAAACAACAGAAGGTCCGCTCTAGTCTCGTGACCACAGAACGTGACCACATAAGACCGGTAGATTTGATCCACAACCACAGAATTGCCCATAGAGGTGGACACATAAACAAGAGTACCCAAGGACTCATGAGGAATATCCAGAAATTGAGCAAACAGAGATGACACATATTAATAGGTAGACCCTGGATAAAATGATACCTAAACATCCCTACCACATACAGAAATAGTACTTGTGATCATGGCATCTGAGGCCAATGCATCTGGTCTGGCCGGAAAAGCATAGAATCTAGGTGGAGCGCTAGTGGGCTGGACCCCGCCTGACTGAACAGTAGCTGATTGGCCTCCCCCCGCCTGGCCTTCACCTCTAGGACATCCCCTACTAGCCTACCCTCCGCCTCTGGGTGGCCGGACAGCCAGTGCTAAAATCATGGGTTGCTGGACCTGCTGCACTACCTTGCCCCGAATCCTGGGGCAGAATCTCCTCATGTGACTGAGATCTCCGCATTGGAAATAGCCCCTCGGTGCGGCGATCTGCTGCCCTGATATCTGACCTTGATGGCCTGTCAACCCACTGGAAAAAGCCTGAATAACCGGTGGGTGGTATGAACTTTCCGGCATGGAACTGAAATAGGAGCCGGAAGAACCCTGGTGACTTGAGTACCCACTGGAAGAACCCTGGATGGCTGGTGGGCGGTAAGAACTCTCTGGCATGGCACTGAAATAGGGGCGCGCTGGAGCACCCCGAGAATGTGGTGGTGATGAATATGGGGGCCTGCTAGGCCAACCCCTCCCAAACTATCCTCTTCCCCTAGCTGGGGCACCTCTAAACTCTCTAGCGAAACGGGCCCTCTTGTCCTGTTGCATCTGCTCTCTCCCCCTCTAACGGTAGCTCTCAATCCTCCGAGTAATCTCCACCACCAACTGATAAGAAGTCCCTATCTCAACCTCTAGGGCCATATTAGCCATAATACCAGAGTGCAGCTCCGCAACAAACCTCTGCACTCTCTCTACGTCAGCAGGAAGTATCATAAGTGCGTGGCGAGACAACTCAGAAAACCTCACCTCATAGTCGGTCACTGACATCTGACCCTGCTCAAGCTTCTCAAACTGATACCGCAACTCTTCTCTCTCGGAGGGTGGAATATACCTATCCAGGAAAAGCTGTGCGAACTGGATCAAAGTCATGGGAGGAGAACCTGCTGGTCTACCAAGAAGATAAGACTGCCACCATCTACGGGCCCGACCCTCCANCCCCTCCTCTGCCCCTAGCCGGGGCACCTCTAAACTCTCCAGAGAAACGGGCCCTCTTGTCCTGCTGTATTTGCTCTCTCCCCCTCTGACAGTAGCCCTCAATCCTCCGAGCAATCTCCACCACCAGTTGATAAGAAGTCCCAATCTCAACCTCTCGGTCCATATTGGCCCTAATACCGGAGTGCAGCCCTGCAACAAACCTCTGAACTCTCTCTGCGTCTGTAAGAAGTATCATAAGTGCATGGCGAGACAACTCAGAAAACCTCGCCTCATAGTCGGTCACTGACATCTGACCCTGCTCAAGCTACTGAAACTGACACCGCAACTCTTCTCTCTCAGAGGGTGGAATAAACCTATCCAGGAAAAGCTATGTGAACTGGATCCAAGTCATGGGAGGAGAACCTGCTGGTCTGCCAAGATGATAAGACTTCCACCATCTACGGACCCATCCCTCCCCCGGCCTCTGCCTTGACCTCTAGCAACGGGGGGAGCAGCTCCTCCCTAGTTTGGAACGTCCACCGTGCGTGTCCTCACCATCTGTGAGAGAATAGAAGAAGGAAATTTAGTATGCCATCAATTGCACGATAGGAGATGAATAATGAGTAGTTTCCTAACACCCCAAAGCCTCTCAAAGATAAGTACGGACGTCTCCGCAAGACTCAACTAGGCCTGCCCATAACTTGTGAGACCTACGTGAACCTAGTGCTCTGATACCATATTGTCACAATCCAAATCCATGCCAGGCCATGATGGCGTCCAACACCGTTGCTGGACTAGCCAACAGTGAACAACTTAGTAATTTCCCATTTTCGTTTATTAAGAAATTCCAACATTGAGCTTTACTTACATTTTATGCATTTGATAAATAAAGGATTTTTAAGGCAAACAAACGGGAACATCCAAAAGCAGTTAAAACTATTGAATTACAACCCATAAATCAAAGTCTACTAATACGTGCTAAGATCTGGTGTCACAAGTATGTGGGCAACTAGTAAAATATACAAAAGATGACTATCCTACTGTATCAAACAGAATAGATAGATAAAAACAAAAAAGAAACTCCGGCATGCTGCTGAACGGCTCAAAAGGGACAGCTCACCGTGAAGTCTCGGTCCAAGATCAGGTATGCACACCGGGCGGATAACTAGATGCACCAGCCTCAGATCCTATATAATTAAGTACAAAAGCGTAGTATGAGTACATAAACAATATGTACCCAGTAAGTATCCCGCCTAACCTCGAAGAAGTAGTAACGAGAGGCCGACTTGACACTTACTAGGCCAATAATAATGTAATAAAAGTACTATTCTAAGCATGGATATCATAAATGATACTATCAGTTCAACAACAGGAAGAGATAAGTCCTTCTTTCATAATTATAACTTAAATTTCAGTAATACCATTTAGCAACTTACGTTTCAAGGCATTTAAGAAGAATAAATCGTAGAAAATTTCCAAATAATTAGCATGCGCAATTATGCCGAGGTCGTACGGCCCGATACAACAAAATATTTAAACTGTGCACTGCCGGAGATCGAACGACGCGAACTATAAATGCATCTATTTACTACCGAGGCGCTCGGCCCGATCCATAAATAACAATTTATTTTCAAGAAAACACAAGTTTCTCATTTACAGTCAAGTATCTCATACAAACTTTCTAGTAAGTGAGTTTAACCTTACATAATTCTTTTATCGATTTCTATCATGACTAAGTGATTATATTAGCAAGTAAGGGCACAGACATTCCAAGTATAGTATGATACGGCTCCTAGACTACCCAGACAATAGCATAATAGTAGCTACGTACGGACTCTCATCACCTCGTACGTACGTAGCCCCCCGCAATTAGGTACAAATATTTATTTAATTCACCTATGGGGTTAATTCCCTCTTACAAGGTTAGAAATGAGACTTACCTCGTCTCAAGGCCTACTTCCCAATTCAAGAATGTGCTCAAACCTCCAAATTCGATGCCAAACGACTCGAAGCTAGTCAAACATTACATAAACAACTTTCATAATTTAGTAAATGGTAGAATTATGAACTAAATTGTACCATTTAAAGAAAGTTGTTACCCATAACCTTAGGAACATAAATATATGATTTTTACTAAATTCCATAATGAATTTTGTGGTTACATCTCAATGTTATAGAAAATCTAGGTTTTCACCTAAACCCATGATTTTCACTAATTTACATGTTATTACCTACCCATAAACTATGTATTTAACTTAAATTATGTAGAAATTACTTACCTCAGAGTGCTAAGTGAAATACCCTCTCTAAGAGCTCCAAGAATCGCCCAACAATGGAAGAAATGAGCTAAAATAGACTAAGTCCAGTTTTTTAAAAGTTTCTGCCCAGGTCTACCTTCTTCACAATCGCGAAAGAGGCCTCGCGATCGTGAAGGCAAACGTCCCAGGCCCAGGAAAGTCTACCCATCGCGAACGCTACAGGAGCAACGTGAACGCGTAGGCTTGCTTGTCCTACCCTAAGCGAATGCGAGGGCTTCTTCACTAACGCGAAGAACGAACAACGGCCACTAGTTCAACCTCTTTTACGCGAATACGAGGCTAGAGGACCCAGACCTCTGCGAACGCGATTCTATGCATACGCACGCGATCTTGCACACGCGAATGTGAAAGGCAAAAGCTGCCCAGCCCACAGTACCCCAAATCCTTCATCGCGAACGCGAGGGTCTGATCGCGTTCGCGAAGAAGGAAACCAAAAGCAGAAATCTGGTGTGTTTCAACTCAACTCCGGGCAGTCCGAAATGCACTCGAGCCCCTCGGGACGCCGTCGAACTACTCCAACAAGTGTATAAACATAATACGGACTAGCTCGAACTATTGAAATGCGAAAAACAACAACAAAACCAAGAATCACACCTCAAAAACAAATTGAATCAAACTTTGAACTTCAAGTCTCTAAATCGCTCCGAACGCGTCAAGTCAGACTTAGACTACTCGGATTGACACCAAAATTCCATTCAGACCTCGGTATCATCAAAACCTACTCCAAACCAAATTTAAAGAACTTCAAAAACCTTCAAGAACCAACTTTCATTATCAGGCGTCGAAACGCTCCTGGGTCACCCAAAACCCGATCCGAACATACTCCCAAGTCCAAAATTATCATACAAACCTATTGGAATCGTCAAATCCCGATTTCGGGATCGTTTACTAAAAATGATGACCTGAGTCAAACTTGGCCTTTTAAGCCAACCTTAAGGAACTAAGTGTTCCGATTTCAACCCAAACTCTTCTAAATCACGAACCAACCATCCCCGCAAGTCATAAATCAGTAAAAGCAAGTACAGAAAGTCTTATTTAGGGAAACAAAGTTCTAGAAAGTAAAACGACCGATCGGGTTGTTACATATAAGGACGGTATAAGATGGTTCATGGGTATTGAGATGATGTGCTTTCATTAATTTGGTCACTCGGGATAAGTGTTGTTTAGTTTCTTTATGCTTTGAATGGAGATATTATTATTTCTAAGGCAAGTTGAGAGTAGATTGAAAGAAGTGGGGTCAGTTAGTAATGGTTTGAATCATCACGATTGTGGCAATGATCAGTTCCTTCGGCGTGTCAAGTTATACAGGTGGTTTGTGGTTATACGTACGGGTTTGACAGCCACCAAAATTTGCTTAATTTGGGAGGTATTCGATCCTTATGGCCTTGTTGTGTAAGTGGATCCCGGAAGAGTTATGGCGGTCTAGACCACGACTTGAGGTTTGTATTTTCTGCGGTTATAGGAATTCAGTTGCGTGTTGCAATGGTTCTTCTGAAATGAGTTAAGTGAAAGGTTTCTAGCCAATGAAGTGTTTATTCTACTAGTAGTTCAGGGGTTATGATGAATGCTTGTACTCTCGCGTAGAGATATGATAAGTGCAATAAACAGTATGAACATTGGAGGTTGAGGACCAAAGTTGAGGTTCTGTATGGATAAGAATGTCACAAGCTCGGAGGAGCGGGGAGAGATTTAAGATGTTCAGAGTATGCTGGCATTACTTTCGGGCAGTCTGAGGATGGTCTGTTTTGTGGAAGAAGTGTTGGGTATTGAAATGTGGATGCTTAACTAGCACTATGGAAATAGCATGGTCAATGGCCATTAATGTTCATATTTTACTACCTGGTGTGGAAGGTTGTGTGAGTATATTCCACGGGAAATTGTTTAAGTGTGACATGTTAGTCACTTGGTTGTTAAGGATTGAAACCAAGTATGGAGATTCTGGTACTATCGCTAATGTGAGAGTTTATGCCTGAAAGACGCTCTATTCCTTTGGTTGTGGACTGTGGGAGTTTGTTTTGGATTGGACAGCTGCTCGTGTGTGTCATGAATAGGACCATTGTGGATCCTTGAAAGGTTGTTGGCCTAGTATGGTATGATCAGAATCGGTTTGAGGGCCGTTGGTGGGTCTAATGTGAATATGTGCTCTACGTCAGGTCAGATGTGTTCATTCTGCGTAGCATTGCTTACGGAGGAGTCCTTGGGCCCTAGATATTATTCTCGTCGTCAACTATTTCATGTAATACTCTATTGTGCCAGGTAGGTTGTAAGACGGCTTGATTATTCGCACATGTAACGCGAAATAAAGGAATTAAACAGGCAAGGATAACTCAAATAGTACAATTAAATTATGGTGCGAATCGTAGTCTACCCGGACATAATCAGGAATTCTAGCATGCGCACGGACACTCGTTACCTCATACATGCATAGCTCCCACAACATATAACGTATAAGAATATAATACCTACGGGGTGCATTCCCCTCACAAGGTTAGACAGGAGACTTACCTCGCTCTGAAGTTCTATAACTGGCTCCAATGCCTCCCTAACACCTCAAACCAAATGCTCATCGATCCGAACTAGTCAAACAATCATGAAAACCAATAAACAAACACTCCAGCGTCATAATTAATTAATTTATAATAATTTTTAACTCCGCTCGAAAAGTCAATAAACTCAACCCTCGGGCCCACGCGCCCGGGTTCCGAAACTTTTCGAAGATAAACATTATCCATAATATTACGAACTCAAATACATAATTTATTCCTAATTTCATTTCCAAAATCGTGGTCAAAATCCAAAATTATCAATTCTAGCTAGGTTTCCTACCAAAATCCCATAATTTCCATAAAATTTCATCCTTAAATCCAAATATAAATAATATATTTAGCTTACAACAAGTGGAAAATCACTTACCTTGTATTGCATGATGAAAACCTCCTCAAAATAGCTCCCCAAATTCGGCCTCCCAAAAGAAAAATGAGAGAAATGAGAGTTAAGTCTCAATTTAAAAGCACCACTACCTAGCGACTTTCGCACCAGCGGACCATTAGTCGTACATGCGGCTCCGCACCTGCGTAAAATTTCATCGCAGGTGTGGTTCTATCTAAGCCCAGGAAAATCCGCTTATGCGGACCAAATTTCGCTCCTGCGGTCCAGCACTCGCTCCTGCGCACTCGCACATGCGGGGACCTTCCGCTTCTGCGACTCCAGCTGCCCAGCTCGCATTCCGGTTCTACGGAGCATTCTTCACATCTGCGGGCTCGCAGATGCTGAAATATCCTCGCATCTGTGGTCATCCCAGCTCCAGTCCAAATGTCGCTTCTACGACCATAACGTCGCAACTACGGGGTTGCACCTGCGGCCAAAGTCTCGCAGGTGCGATTGCACCAGTAGCCTTAAGCTTCAGAAATTTTTTAAGTTTAAAATTCGATCTGATTCCAATCCGATTCGCACCCAGGGCCCCCGAGACCCCAACCAACCATACCAAACCATCTAAAAACATGATACGAGTTTAATCGATGCCTCAAATTATACCAAAGGCTTGCATAAAGTGATAGACTCGCTATTGTTGAGATTTGACGAGCTACTTGATTAGCCGTGGAATAATTGTGCTTCCCTTACGAATGTCTCCCGCGTTGTGCCTTTTCATCGCAAAGCTTTTCCTAAAGTTCATAACTCACACGTTTATTCCTGAGTGGGGTCAAGGACCCGTTAAAGCTTCTTATTCTAATGGGGTTGGGCCGTTCGCCTCGCCAGGGCATTGTAACACACTCTTATGGGATCGGGCCGTTTGCCTCGGCAGTATCATATTCTTATTGGATCGGGCCGTTCGCCTTGGTAGTATGACTACACTACTCTTCTGGGAGCGGACTGTTCGTCTCGGCAGTATAATAGATGCATCTATGGTTCGTGTCGTTCGACCCTCGACAGTGTACACATTATTATGGGATCGGGCCGATCGACTCGGCATTTCTATAAATACTCTTTTGGGATCCTCCTCTGAACAGTATATACAAGCTCTCAGTTATCGGTCACCTCAACCGGAGTATATATGTAAAATGGTCCCCACCAGATAGATCGTCACATGAGGAGAGGTTATGCAGGTGTAGGAGTTACAATCATAATAATGATGAGTAGTGGGAGTAGTGGACATCCACATTTACTAAAGGTTTTACAACAATCTAACCTTTTTTTCCAAGTTATTAATTCTTTCTTATCATAAAGTGTGATCCTTTTATTAATTTTAAGTTATTAATTCTTTCTTATCATAAAGTGTGATCCTTTTATTAATTTTAAGTAATTTGACAATATACTTTTAAACGTAATACTATTTGATACTGCTCATATTGTAACTAGTAGCGAAGAGAAAGCAATAACAAGCGGGACAACCTTATTTTGTAAACGTAATTAAATAGAGTGATTTTTTTAAAAACTTGATTAGGTGAACTTCGTATCCTAGTCAATAGATTATGTTATCAGTTGATTAAGCTTATCATCAGCTTTTTCAAGTCACGACAGTTCTGAAGTTGTTTTATTATTTAATTAAGTTTTGGCTACTTTCATTGGAAGGGGATAAGAAAGGAGTAAAACTAATGCTGGTGGAAAAAATAATAAAATAAGAGAACCTTTCTTGGCAAGAAAATATCAGTTGAGGAGTTCAACTTAAAAATCCTGAAATAAGAATCTCCAACTTCACAATAGTTGCAGAGATAGTGAGAGAAAAGTTTTCATAGTGTTGTGGCAAATTTGGTTCTAGCATAAAATAGAATGGACCCGAATAGAATGCACAATAAAATTCTCAAGGTTGACAGATTCAGCACCTCTGCACAAGTCATTTTGTATAAGCTTCTTTCTGTACAAGCCATCAATAAGATCATAAATCTTTCGTTTGTACTAGGCCTGTCTAAGGGAGGGGATTACCATAATCGGTCCGGAGCGTACTAGTACTGTTCCGTACCGGTCCGGTTTGGGGTTGGGGTAGAAAATTTAGGTAAAGAGAACGGGAATTGGGAGGGTACCGAAAAAGCACCTGTAGAACCGATCCGGTTAGTACTCTTAAGATACCGGACCTGTACCCATAACGTCTTTTTTAGAGGCTGTTGTTTTTGTACCGTTAACCAAATGTTATTTTTATTTTTGCCTCCCTAGCCCCCTAAAACCTCCACCCCCTAATTTATATTTTTAACCCCTAAGTTTGTTCAAATGCACTTTGACCCTATTTTACCTCATTTTATTCTTTCATTTTTCACATAAAATTCTCATATCTCTCTCTATCTCTAATTGCAATTAACGTTCTAGCACTCAATTATTTTGGTATAGTTTTTCAAGCATCAACATCAAGTATTCGACGACGTATTTTTTTCTTGGCATTACACTATTAGTTGGAGCAATTTTCTTCCATCAACATCAATTGTACGTCAGCGTTTGGTACATTCATTTCAACTTTTATTAATTTTCGTATTTGTTTTTTATTATATTTATGTTGCTATTTATTTTTATTTTAATTACTTATTATTAGAAATGACTCCTAAAATAGTAAAAACAACATGTTTAAAAAATTGACTACGGGTAATGCTAGTTCTACTAGTCCTAATCTCTTGATGACTTCACTCACGTAGATGAAACACCTGTCTATCATGATGTTAATGTTAATTATCAGCCACTTTATCACGAAACACTACAAGCACAATATGATGATTATGATAATTTGAGCGAGGATGAAGAGAACTTAGATGAAATACCTATTAGTCCTGCTCCCGCAACTCCAACTTAGAGTCAATCTCAGTTTGGAGCTGATGTTCCATTACCTCCCACTAGACAACCAGTTGAACGTAAAAAAAGATCATTTTTTTTTGCCATGGTCTACGCAGGATAAGGCTAATGAAAAAGCTATTTATACACTTTGTCAACAAAGATTATTTTTTAAAAATAAATTTGTTCATGAAACTTCATCACAATGATTTTTCGCTTGCTAGAGAGGGAGGTCCCGTTCTGAAACATATCCTTACTCAGTCCGTGCATGATTCTCATACTGTACAACTACAAATTAACCCTGTGACGGGAGGTCTCCTCCATTATGATCCAACAAAGGATAGAGAAAATATAGCAAAAGTGGTTGGTATAGAGAGTTTGTCTTTTAGTTTTTTGTCATCTGACGGGTTTATTCGTTACATACAAGAATTATCCTACTTTTCAAGTTTTTCTAGAACAACTATTAGAAATGATGTTTTTAAATTTCAATGTGAATATCAGCAATATTTACGTTATTTATTTTTCCACTTAAATTTTGGAGTTTCTATCACTTGTGACATAGGTCGTAGTGGTAATAGTTATATGATTACTTTACAATTACATGTCATTAGATAGATAATAACTAGGCTATGCAAAAATATATTATTGGTTATAAATTTATTAATGACCGACACACTGATATTTTTATTTCTAAACAAATTAAAGAAATTTATAATTTTTATGGACTTTCTAACAAAACTATTATTGTTACTTTAGATAATGCTTCTAGTAATACTTCTGCTATAGGAGTTTTAAAAACTAGATTAACTCCACATTTTTCGGAATTATTTCATATTAGATGTGCATGTTATATTAACTCCACCTCTTCAAAAGACTGCTACAAATAGACCTTTTGGCACTATCGACA
Organism: Nicotiana otophora; assembly: GCA_000715115.1. Taxonomy (NCBI): domain Eukaryota; kingdom Viridiplantae; phylum Streptophyta; class Magnoliopsida; order Solanales; family Solanaceae; genus Nicotiana; species Nicotiana otophora. The sequence continues at coordinate 14,841 of AWOL01S0210258.1, forward strand.
AATGATTAGTCAATCACAATCTTAATAAATTAATGAGCTTGATGTTTATTTATTTGCATGAATTATTGATATTTGCGTTGATGAAGGGAATGAATACTTGTTGAAATGTTGGAGAATGAATGAACAAACATTTTCAATTTTTTCAAGAATAGTCCGAGATGTGCTAACTATTCAAGCTTCATCAGTAGTTTCCAAAAGCGTTTTCAGTGCAGCACAAATTCAAATTGGAGACCACTGACCCTCCTTGGCAGAACGCACCTCGGAGACTACTATTTTATTTAGAGATTGGATTAAAGCGGAGAGAAGAAACTTTGGCCTTTCAAAAATAATTCAAGAATACGACGATACATATAATGAAATACTATGTACCGTAGATGGCGGGGACACAGAAAAAAAAGTGCTACCAATTTCAAGCGAAGAACCACGAATAATTATTGAACAATTACGTAAATCGTTCAAAAGAAACATATAATGTTATTTTTACAAGTGTTGAAATACAAATAAATACTTGTAACTTGTATTAGAAATCTAATGTTTACATTGCATCAAATAAAATAAAAGGCACTCCATAGCCTTGAACTTTTTTCTTCCGTTAAAATTTATTTGTGTTTAAATATAATATTTTTTAAATTTATAATTTAAAAATATATGTAAGTACCCTTACCGCTCTCTTAAGTACCCCTCCCCCAGGACCGGTAGGGGTACTGGTATGGTACCCCTAAAAATACCTTTACCTCCTACCCTAAAATCTTCTTAGGCATAGTCCCCTTAAGGAACTCCTCCCCCTACCGGTACCACCCCGTAACCAGTCCCCTTAAGTACCTAGAACCCTTCACTTAGACAACTCTAGTTTATACTAGTACGTTTTTCCTTTTATCTTTATTCACAATTTATGTTATGCTGCCAATGTCCTTCATGTAGGTTGGATTTTTACCATCGACTCACACTGAATTCAAATATGTGTGATTGAATAAATGCTAATACAGATTTTTGTTAGAAAAACATGCTGA
>AWOL01S0210303.1:0-16761 GCA_000715115.1 Nicotiana otophora
CTAGTTATGCATGTTCATGTATCTACACCGGTGGGTGATTCTATTATTGTGGACTGTGTGTATCAGTCGTGTGGGGTGACTATTGTGGGATTAGAGTAGAGAGTTGATCCTTTACTACTTAGCATGGTTTATTTTAACATGATTTTAGGCATGGATTGGTTATTAACATATCTTGCTATTCTAGATCATCACGCTAAGGTCGTGACATTGGCGATGCCACGGATTCCTAGGGTTGAGTGGAGAGGTTCCCTGGATTATGTCCCTAGTAGAGTGATTTCTCATTTGATGGCTCAAAAGATGGTTGAGAAGGTATGTCTGGCATATTTGGACTTTGTGAGGAATGTTAGTGCCGATTCTCCTACCGTTGAGTCAGTTTCGGTAGTAAGAGACTTCCCAGATATGTTTCCTGCAGACCTGCTGGGCATGCCACCCGACAGAGACATTGATTTTGGTATAGATCTGGTGCCAGGCACTCAGCCCATTTCTATTCCACTGTATCATATGGCACCGACAAAATTGAAGTAGTTAAAGGAACAGCTTCATGAGTTGCTTTATGAGGGCTTAATTAGGCCAAATGTGTCGCCTTGGGGTGCACTGATTCTATTTGTGTAAGAAGAAGGATGGTATTATGAGGATGTGTATTGACTACAGGCATCTGAACAAAGTTACAATGAAGAACAACTACCCACCGTCACATATTAATGACTTATTTGATCTACTTCAGGGTGCTAAAGTGTTCTTGGAGATTGATTTGAGGTATGGGTATCATCAGTTGAAGATTCAGGATTCAGATATTCCGAAGATGGCATTCATGACCCGTTATGGTCATTACGAGTTTTTGGTGATGTTTTTGCGCTGACCAACACCCCAGCAGCCTTTATACACTTGATGAACAGTGTGTTCCAGCCATATCTTGATTATTTCATCACAGAATTCATCGATGATATATTGGTGTACTCACGCAGCTAGGAGGATCATGAGAAACATTTGAGGATCGTACTCTAGACCTTGAGGAAGAAAAAGATATATGCCAAATTCTCCAACTGTGAGTTTTGGCTTGATTCGGTGGCATTCGTGGACCACATGGTATCGAGTGAGGGAATCAAGGTTGATCCCAAAAAGATTTAGGTAGTTCATTGTTGGCCTAGACCGTCTTCACCTACAGAGATTCGAAGCTTCTTGGGGTTTGTAGAGGGTTTACTTAGGCTGAAACGTAAGTCCTCTGCTTTTGTCCATTGGCACGACGCATGGGATGCCGCTGGGCGTTCTGTGCCTGTGCAATTTTGTCAGAGTATTTTCTCACTTCGTCTCATAGAGGGTAGTTTTGTCCCGACTTGTTCCTAATTGGTATAAATACACTGAGAACATGTTTTTGAAGGTGGATTCGACCCAGGAGAGTTTTAGAGAGCTACCACTACGTGAAGACACAAGATTTCATCAATTCTCTTGCCAACGATCAGTGCAAAACGAGAGTTTGTATTGTAAACTTGTATTTGATGTTTTATATGTTCTTAAACTTATTTGTGATGGATTTCTCCATATCTATGGAGTAGTTCTTCCCTAGGGTTTTGATGGATATTGTGTTTCCGTGTTGTTTGTAGATTTAACTCTAGTTTAATTGCATGAATTCATTTATGGTGCTTTGAATTGATTGCGAATTCTTTCACAAGTTTATCTAATTGAAAGAGGAATATTTTAGTGATTAATTTTGCATTATTTGGTTTGGTTTAATTTAGTGATTCTTCAAAGTAATTGAGAGAGCTTTTTGAATTGTTGATTAAACCATGTTACGAGAATATTCAAGAGACGTTTTCCTAAATACTAGCCCATTAACGTGTTCTTGCATGTCTTCACAGTGCTTCATATTAGTTTATTTTGTATTGTTCAGATTTAATCGAGAGAGGAATCGTTACCTTACATTTAAGATAATTATCGAGTGAATTTGTGAGAATCACTAGAACATTAGAAGTGAATTTAAACTGAGTTAAATCCCAAACAACTATCTTACACCTATTATTTCATGGCCTTTATTTCTCATATTATTTACAAACAGTTTTAGTTCATCTCGCATTCTCTGTGATTGGGTCTAATTAATAGTAGTCTTAATTTAGTAGTTAATTGTAGTAGTAATCACTCCAACTCTAGTGTTGATCCTCCTGAATAGCAATTAAGCCAGAAATTAGTCGAACGTTATTTAAATCCAATCCTTATGGAGACGATATTTCTATATACTATATTTGATTAGCAAGCATCAATTTCGTGCTGTGTTTTGCGTTCGTCAGCCATAGTTGATTACTTTGTGGGCATTAGCAACATGATTCGAAGTCACAATGAGAGAATGAGGCATTGGGTCTCCCCTTATAGACAAGAATAATGGAGAGAGATGCTGACCAACCTAAGCAGAGACTGGATAAACTCGAAGCTATCATGGCTGAGCGGCAGGGCAATTCTAAGAATTTTCTAGAAGTATTTCATCGAGCTGATAGGAGTCAAGGGAATCCAGCTATATGCACCCTTACGAGTTCTCAGGCATTTTGGGTTGATTCAAGATGTACCTCTCTGGACGAGGACAGCACTGTATGAAGATGGGTACATTAGGCAGATTCCGATACCAAGGAAAAAGAGATTTCAGGTGGGTCAGAATTCGTGCTACACTCGAGAATACTATGCTTGGATCAATGAACAAGATGAGCTAGCCCGACCAAGCAGGGAGGGAATACCCTGGATGGAAGATGCAGTGGTAGCCTTGCAAGTCTATCATGAGATTTTGCACCACTACCTCGTGACTACCTCCATGCACCGCCAAGTGGACCCGACGGCAACTGATCATATGCTGCTACCTCCCAAAGATGAAGACCGAGTAGTTTAGTTTTTACAAATTGAGTCTGAGACAGAAGCAGAGGAAGAGCCCGAGTTCAGTGATGATGAAGAAGAATTTGAAGAAGAACCGGAAGAAGAAGAAGAGACGGGGGATGATTCTAGGGATGGTTATTAGAAGCTGGTTGATTTCACCACTTTTCAATCTTCTATCTTTTATATCAAACCCTTCCACTTCCATAAGGGCGAGTTTGTTGAGCCTATGTAATTTTATGAATATTGAAAACAATGATGTAATCTTTGCTCCCGCCTGTTACAATCCAAATATTATTTATGAAAACCAAATTTAGCTTCGGATCTGAATGTGTCGAATCTAATTGTTTGTCAAATATTCGCGATTTAGGTCTACCTCCAGCAAAGAGAGGTCCTTCGAATTTCAGGAAACGCGCTTGCTTGAATACGTGAACTAACTACTTAGTGCTCCTGTACTTGTGCAAACGCTGAAACTAACCTATGTTCTTTTTCTTTTATTTTATTTTATTACTTTATTATTATTCCCCAAAAGAAGAAGTTGGTTTGTGTTGATCCAAAACTGGCGTAACCACCGTACAACTTGAGATCGAAAGGGAATATATCTACGACAGATAACCCGACCGAAGACGCTCTGATAAAAGCTGATAGCCCGGGGCAATCGGGAGAGAAGGGTGATACTCGAAATGATGAACATGTTGCTAGGATGGACCAAGAGATGTAATCATTGAAGGAAGAAGTACAACACATTCAAGAATTGGCACATCTGGCCGTGAAAATGCTCCCACGACCACCCCGTTTTACTTCTCTAGATTTTATCCCCGGCCACTTTCCTTCAACTACTCGCCAAGCAAACAATACCCCGACTTCAATCTCTACCACCCATATTATACCCCTACAAACCTACTGAATCCTCCCACACACACCGCTTATATACCAAATTATGTTCAAGCACCTCAAAATCCAACCGTTGCTACCAATAGAGTTCATACCCTCCTTGTGATGGCGTCACCTTCACCACTAATCAAAACCAGCACATACCCGCGACACATACCGCTGCACACGAGTGATATATTCCTCCCATATATGCCATTTTTGAACCCACCTTTACACTGCTCGTCATGATCAGGCTGCTTTATGAAGTTGATTAGTATGGAAAAGGGAAAGGAAAGCTAAGTATAAGAAGCAAGGGTCGGTATCCGAACAGTTATGAGCATTGAGGAAATAAATGAAGAACCTTCAAGTCGCTCGAGGGAGTGAAAGTCTAGATTATGGGGATCTGTGTATACACCCTGAGGCGGACATGCTGCTAGTGTACAAGCCTCTGATGTTTGATGTCATTATTGGGACAGGTGATCCCCATGCACACACGAGAGCCTACTGTGATAAGTTAGTTGGAGAAGGAAAAAATGAGAAGTTGAGAATGAATCTATTCATAAGGATTTTGATAGGGGAGGCACTTACTTGGTACACTCGCCAAGATCCCACAAACTGGATGGAGTGGCAGGATTTGGCAGAGGATTTCATGAATCGTTTTCGGTTAAACACATAAATTACCCCTGATAGGTTCGCCCTGGTAAACTTACAGAAAAAGCAGTCAGAATTATTTCAAGTGTATGCACGTCGATGGAGGTCAGAGGCTGCTAGAGCATAACTCTCGTTAGATGACAGTGAGTTGACTAAGTATTTCATCCGAGCTCATGAAGGAATCTACTTTGAGAAACTGATGGGCATGATAGGGCAGAAGTTCCCCGTACTTGTTAAGATGGGAGAATCTTTAGAGGAAGACATACAATCCGACAAGGTACAATCTATTCCCGCATTGCAAGCAACTACAAAAGCAATCCAATACGGTTCAATAGGCAGCGGAAAGAAGAAAAAGGTAGAGATATCAGCAATCGTTCCCAATTACCGGTCCAATCGACACCATGGAAACAACTCTTACTCTCCAAATAACCATTCCCCACACTCACCTACTTATGTTCTAGTATACAACACACAACCATACTATAATCCCCAACCTCAATATAACCCACCTCGTGCCCATACAAATCAAAATCTACCATAACCATGTGCTCCAGTTCAAACTACCACTCATCAAAATAGACCTAGCTATGCACCCCGACCTCGCCCAAATTTTAAAGAAAGAGGTCTCAAAAACTACACCCCATTTATCCAGACATACCAACAACAGTCCATCGCCACTATCAGGGATGAAGAGGATCAGGAATACAAGACAGTTCCATAGACATATCAGCAGAAAGGGAAATTCAAAATGACGAATTCTGCAGCGGCTCATGGAATGAACATGTCGGGGAGGTGATACGCTCTAGAGAAAGTAACTCGAGGGCCAGGAAGAGAACATATTCATAGAAGGAATATAGCAGATACAAAGGTCGCAGAATTCAGGAAGAAGATGTCAATTAAAGAATACTCAGTGGAGGAACAATGAAAGAAAACCCATGCGCCAATATCAATCATGGATCTACTGATGAGTTCTGCAGTCACAAAGACGCCCTAATAAAAGTGTTAAGTGGACTGAGCGTGCCATGCAGCACTGCCAGCGAGGCACTGGTAGCAACCATCAGGAAGATTGTCGAAGTGAATATGATCACGTTCCGAAGAGGTGAACTTCCCATAGAGGGTGTGGGTCACAACAGAGCTTTACACATCACCATCAAATGTGGAGATAAGGTGGTATCCCGAGTACTTGGTATATAGGATCAGAAGTCAATATTTGCATGCTCTCTACCCTACGAGAGTTGGGTATTCATCTGAGGGAAGTAAAAGAAAGCCATGTGAGGGTAAGAGCTTTTGACGGATCGCAGAAGGATATCATTGGGAAAATATATTTAGCTCTGCAAATCGGACCAGTTGAGTTTCCTATACTGTACCAAGTGATGGACATTTCATCCACATATAACCTATTGTTGGGAAGGCCTTGGATACATATGGTAGGGGCAATCCCGTCTACCCTCCATCAGTGCATGAAGCTCGAGTGGGGTTGATAGAAGATTGTAGTTTACGGGGAATAGAATCAGTCAACTTATGTGGAACATGCAGTTCCATTCATAGAAGGATTAGACGAGGTCTTTTTTCGTGCGGTCGAGATCATGCAGACCACGTAAATAGAAGAGACCGAGAAAAATCCGGGTATTCAGTCACCATACAAATAAATGTTGGCTATCAGAGAAATATGAAGTACGAGCAAAGACTAGGGATAGTGCTGGGAGCACGATCATATGGCATAACATAGCCAATTGAGCAAAGTGGGAAGAAAGGTAGAGCCAGCATAGGGTATCAGCCTCCAATTGAAATTACTTATACAGGTGGCTTGGAAGAAAGCTTTTGGGCAATAGCATGTTTCGTGTTCGGGTCAGAGCTCAACGCTAGAGGACAACATCGTCTTTGGAATGGGAAGGCTGTTCGTGACCATGATCGAGGAATGTTGTGACAAAATTGGTATCAAGACACCGACCATTCGGAATACCTAACCAAGAGAGGACTTGCAGAATTGGACCGCCAGCCCATCTTTGTTTCACCGGGAGTCTTGGTAGTGTGGAATTGTAATATTTTTTGAAACAATGCATGGTCAATTGAGGCTTGAACCGTGCATGTACTCTCTTGTCAATTGCCTCTTTGAACACTTATACGTTCATCTTTTGATGAAATGAAAGAATTGCTTTCCTTAAATTATTGCAAACTTATTTATCACTTCATTTATACTTAGTTTTTCTTTTTAGTAATCAAAACAATTAAAACCCGCATTCCACGATTATGACATGTAATGAAACCCTCCAGTAAAGCAATCCATATTACGAGGAATACGAAGAAACCATGATGCCATATAATCTCCCACAAAAGATCAAACAATTGGAAAGCTAGAAAATGCCTAATCTGGGAAGCGAAGAAGACGTGAAAGAAACTCGAATCAGTATCAATCTAGAAGAAGAATGGAAAGAATATATGGTCGAGCTCCTCCGACGGTACATCAATGTATTCGCATGGATGTATGATGACATTACTCGATTAAGCACTGACATTGTTTCGCATCGATTGCCTACCGAACCTGCCCGACTGCCAGTCAAACAAAAACCCAGAAAGTTCAAACCGGGCTTGAGTTTGAGGATAAAAGATGAAGTGACCAAGCAGTGGAAAATGTGGTGAGAGTCACCAATTATCCAACATGGTTGGAAAATACCTATCCCGTACCAAAGAAGGTGTCAGGCCTCAAACCTGTGGGGCGAGACCGACACCCAGTGCCTCACCTATCCTTGCATACCAGCTTGCAACTAAGTGACTTTAAACATATGATATCATACTTTGGCCATGGGCCACAATGCAAGATAACTGCGAATGCTGGCTAGATATCAATATAAAACTGGGCCGACAAGGCCGTCATAATTATTAGAGCTGACAAACCAACCAAATATACATACAAGGCCTGCAAGCACAACATAGTGCACTAACTGACAGGATATCTCTACAAACCTCTACTGATAAGTATACTATGATCGAAATAGCTCCCCGACCTACTCACAACATATATACAAGATATACATATGGTTCTAGACCCGGCAACTCCGAAAGGCATGGAGCTTATCGATCAAGCTGAACTCGGGTAATACTTACTGAGGAGGTCTACCCGTCTGTCTGTCTGAACCTGCACGCATGAAATGTAGTGCCCCCAGAAAAGGGATGGCAGTACAAAATAATATACCAAGTATGTAAGGCAATATACTGAAAGCTGAAACTGAACTTATAATATAATAACTGAAAGCAACTGGGAGTCAAAGATAATCTGAAGGTATGCTTACCTGTTGATAGTGACTCAACTCTCTCAATATAGTAAGTAAAATAGCTGTCTGCCTTATAAGACTCAGTATATACATATAACTGCTCTGCCGTAGTAGGCTCGCTCATAGGCGCTCTACCATACTAGGCTCTGTATCTCGTCCATGCTGGGCTCGATCATAGGTGCTCGGCCATGGTAGGCTCGGTATATATCTTACCATCTGATCAGAGCTTGCCCAATAGGGGCCTGCCTATCGATTATAGCTTGATGGTAATGAAAATAATGTAATACTGTATATATAGGCTCTCTTCTCTCTTAACTGGAATAAGACAATACTCAATTCAATATGAAGTCCCGTTAAGGGAAAATATTATAACTTATGAGACTAGGAAATGTACATATATTCAGGAATATGAATTTCTCTTTATGCCTCGTTATCAAACTCGAGTAATTACGAGATCATGCCAAAATGAAAGAAGGACTTAGCCTTAACATACCTGGAGTAGGGAAAAATCTGTGTGATATGTTTGAGAAGGTTTACACCGTACTCCCTTAAAATTGCAAAATCTCTATGTGATCTATTAAAGAATCGTACCCTTCTATGTTAGCTTCAATTTGCCTTCACGTTGGCTTCAAGTAGAATTGCTGTTGGCTTTAGAGAGTCTCCTGGAGAGCTCTTTCCTAATCCCTCAAAATGTTATATGTATGAAGCCTTTTAATTAGCTAAAGGTTATGTAGCTTTTTATTGAATTTCAAGGTTTTACTTTAGCTAGTTGCCACCTAACCCAACATGACTAATGAGTCATTTGGTTTGGGTTGTGTCTTGCTGCCACATGGTGTGGGGGAGGGGTTTTATTCTTATTTAATAATCAATTAACTAATTAGGTAATATCCCGCTACCCGGTAAGTAACCAATTACCCGCATAATTAAGAATTATCTCAAATTAATAAAATTCTAGTTATTTTTAATACACTTTATACATCCTACTATCAGGGTCATATGGTACCTTGTATGGTACTAATCCATAAATATCGGGTATTATTGCTCGGCCCGCATTTTATCCCAATATGTCAAACTTGGACGAGAATTCATTTTCTTTGACTTGCTTCCCCTCTCACCTTTCACGAATTTACTCATCACTTGTTTGAAATAGCATGATGCTTATAATCTCAAAATAATCTCATTTCCGAACTTACGTCGATTAACTTACGACGAAACTTTAACATACAAAAATGCGGGATGTAACATCATTCCCCCCTTTGGAACATTCGTCCTCGAATGTTGACTGATGCACTTATCATTCTCATAACCCATAGCTCTTACAAATACTTTAGTGCTCCTCTTTCCATCTAGGCAACTGTTCTGTGAATAAGTCCAAAGGCTAGGACATTCCCCCCTTTAGGCCTCTTTCTCATACCACGACTTGTGGACGGCATCATTCCAATCTCGTAACTGTTGCTACCTCCTATCATGAAACCTCTATGATACTGACCTTGTAAATGTGCCTATGCGATTCTTCTCTCCTTTTTCCTCCAACTTTTAACCAATCTCTAGGCCTTACTTTGTAAACATATACAAGGCTTAATAGGATGCCTCTCTCAGCATCTATAGGTGTACCGAAGTTCTTCGCTCGGTACTTTGTAGAACTTACGATTATGGTTATACCTTATTTCATAGACCTGGTTATCCATTCGCATGACTTTACTACATCTACGTAGGTCACACTATACCATAATTCTTACTTTGATTTATCGTTACTGAGGTCTGCAACCAAATCCAGGTTACTCTCGTTGCTTATCGTAAAGACGGATAGTCTAATCTCATCTCATACTGTTGAACTTATATCCATATATTATTGATTCACCCTAATGTTGATTCATCATCAACCACTGATAAATGGATCTCTTATGTAACACCGCCGCTAGGGCTCGCGTCTTATCAGGGGACATCTGGAGTAATTAGATTGATCCACCTAGGGTGATACTATTCTTCCATAGCCGTACTTTATAGCATCCCAAAGTGACTCACCTTATATGGGTATTTTAGTCCCTTACAATTCATGAAATCCTCTTCCCCTTTTTTGTTCTCCTTCAAATCGTTACTCAAGCGGAGGCCAAAACGTCATCCTTTATTTTTCACAATTACACCATGATTTTATTACCTGGTCAGCATTCCATTTCTTCTAAATGCTACTAGTCTTAGACTCCTTTGAGCTCATTCAGGTTATACTGAGCTTTATATAATTTATAGAATCCAGAGGGCTTATCCATTTTTGTCACCTTCTCATTCGCCCTTTCTTATCTTTACTCCTGGCTTCCCACAACCTTGTCGTTCTATCATACTTTAGCTTGCGATCGATTTCCTTATGCTTTTCTGGAACATCAAGCGAGACATCGCATTGTCTCTAATTCTTCTTTATTCTCTTAAATAGACCTCTCAGTGCCTAGAAACCATAGGTTGGAAGATATGCCACTGACGACGCTGCTATCATTCCTGGATACTGAATCCCAGTACCTCTAGTCTTTTACCTGAAGTATGGACCACTCTCATCCTTCTATAAAAGTATTTCGTACGTTGTTCATCTTTACCTTACTTACTTTAAAATATCACATCATATTCTTCTATCTCTCTTTCATAACCTCCCTCCCGCAAAGATATTAATCACATCCAACATTTGAAGCTCTATTATAATACTTGCACCTCTGGTGCCTATACAATCTGGTGGGAGCTCCATACTGAATTCTTATGAGCCTAGTATTTTCCTAATTGGCTTTATCGTAGAGACGTTATAGAATATGGTTGTTGAACTATCTCTCTTGCACCTCTAATATTAAGAGTAATCCTTCTATGTTCTCAATCATGATTCCTATAACTTCTGGGTCGAATAATCATATTCCTAATTAACTTCATTGATGTAAATTGCCTTTATGTTGGCCTAAGTTATCTCCCGATTTGTGGTTCATAGTATTAGTTATTCTGTTTAGCCTTTCATGGTCACTGAGGAATATGCATGATACAATCCTTTAACAATTTAATCCTTCGTTTATGACATGGGCTCAATTCTTTCTTTTAACGTATACCAGAATCTTTTACGGTTGTATATGCTGCACGTATAAAACTCCGAACCCTTAAGTGCGTTCATAACGTAACCCACTCTGGATCATTGATCAAATAATTTCTTTTGTTCCATCTTAGCTTTCTTTAACGTAAACTATTACTTTTCCTGGTCTTTCTGCCCCCTTATTGCATGCATACTTATCTTATCTTAGTTCCCACACATGCCGGAGGTTTCGTGCAACTCATATCATCTCGAATATTACTTTTAATTTTACTTCCCGTTAATTAGCCGTGGTAGGTGCCACTTTCCTTTGGAGTGCTTACAATGTTGTTGTGTGAGTGTTGTTACACGATCATTTCCTCTTTAGGTTATGGTGCTTAGGTTGCAACCTTCTTCCTTATTTCCTCAGCTAGTCTTTCGTTGTAATACTTAGGGAGAACCCTTGACTCTTGTAAAGCTGTGAGCTTATTACGGAACCTTTGATGTCCTTCCTTGCTTATAATCATTCATAGTTGCTTACCTCCATTCCCTTGTGCTTGTAGGGTTGCTCCTGAACTGATATTTGGACTGTCTTCCCAGTGGCACTTTCTTTTATCCCCGTAATACACATACGGTACTTTTAACTAACCCGACTCCTATTTGAATATATCTCAAGTATTATAGTGACATTACTACAGGGCTGAATTCCCCATGTTGGGGTTTATTACATTTATCTTGCATGATCTGCTGATTTGTCTGTAACCTCTTGTCTAGTCATGACTAGGCTCTTCCTAAATAAACTACTACTATTCGTCGGGCCATTCTCATATCCATATTCCATGTAATCTTTCTTGGGTTATTTCTTTGTCTTAACTTACCTCACTTACTGGCTCCTTATCTATCAATAACATCCCAGGAAGGAACCCTTACTTCCTTTTCTTGATGTCGTGCTTACATAACGTTCTTGAATCATAGCATATTTGTAACATTTGGATAAGTGCAATCTCATCCCTTTCTCATTTGTTTCGCATTCTTCCTTTATTATTCCATATTCCCCCCTTTAGGGGAGTACTGGGACTTGGAGCTACGATGACCTCCATATAGATGTGTTTCCTCTCCATCTGTGGCGTCCTTTCGCATCATCAATGACCCTTACTCGCCTTGCGGTAATCCTTCTGTACCAAGGATAGAAAAATTTCTCACTCGCAATGGTGACACTTAGTGTACCTGGTACATATAGTCCTTTAAGGTTAACTTTGCTCACATTGCTTGCTTCAGGGAAGCGTTTTCCTGAATGACCCTTCTCTAAATTCATCATGGATCTTCTTCTGTTGTGCATTCTATTACTGCCGGAACGCAATCTAAAATTCTCATGATGTTGACTATTTTCAATTCACTCAGTTCCTAATTCATGTTTAGTTTAAGTTGTTTACCAGTCCATACTGATTTCTATTACTCTAGGGTCTAACTTTTCCTTCTGTTAATCACGTTAAAGTCGCGAACTTATTTCATGAAATGAGGATGTGACTGTATGTCCTATACTCTTTTGTTGTCTTAAGGCCCATCACCTCTCGTCTCTTTCTACATTTGACTATAGATTCTATAACACTATACCGTTCCCATCCATGTATCACATCTCACTCATACTGCTTCATTATCCTTCTTCGTACTTCCCTGCTAATATTTCTATTTATCACTTTATTCTGAAAACTTTAACAAGACATTCTTTCGCTTTTATCTCGCCTTGCTCCATCTACTGGTTCTTCAGGCTGCCTAACATTCTCCCTCTCCTAGGTACGGGAGCCACACTAAGGTATTATTTATCCCTTCAAGGTTTCTAGTTCCTATCTTTGTATTACTCAAATCTAGCTATACTATTTTAGAGTGCACCATATGGGTGTCTTACAAGGAGATCTATTAGTACATTTGCAATATCCTTCGGCAATGTCAACTAACGCAAACAATTCATCCACCATTTTGGGTCACTCTTACCCCAGCCAGGTCGTGATATTATGTCCTTCTCTTAAACCATATTTGTTAACTCCCATAGAACATAACTTAGATTGGTGTGGCCAATTATACATATCTCTGTTACTGTTGAAGGTAACTCAAAATGCTTATATCTCTCTTCCTGAATGGTAAATAAGGATACTCTTTATTAGCTGGATACATCATACCCTCTTTCACCTTGCTTCCTTTACTTATTGAAATTTGTATTTATCTTCTGAATCTCTCATTGTCGTTCACCATAAAGGTGGATAGATATTCTTGCCTTAAGGCTCCTTTTCCAGAAGCTCACACGTCTTAGTACACACATGATCTTCTGAATATCTCATATTTATCCATCATAACATAATGCAAAAATCGAGTTTTTTCTAACACAACTCTTTCACAACTATATCTCTTACCACTTGTCTTTCTGGATATAGGCATCGTCGTATTATGAATAAGATAGAGTTTAGGAAATTGAGTTCTTACAAGTGGGCTCTACCACGCGATCTAGAGTAAGAAGGAAGAGTGACAATCCTAAATACCCTGTAGCCTCCTGCTTATAAGTGTGGTGAACAACACACCCATAAACAAGACTCTACTAGACACGGCTTGTAGACTCCCTAAGACAGAACTGCTCTGATACCACTTTTGTCACGCCCCGAACCTGGGGGACGACACTGACACCTAGTGCCTCACCTATCCTTGCGTACCAGCTTGCAACTAAGGGACTCTGAACATATGACATCATACCTTGCCCATGGGCCACATTGGAAGACAACTGCGAATGCTGGCTAGATATCAATATAAAACTGAGCCGACAAGGCCGTCATAATTATTACAGCTGACAAACCAACCAAATATACATACAAGGCTTGCAATCCAAACATATTGCACTAACTGACAGGATATGTCTACAAGCCTCTACTGATGGATATACTATGATCAGAACAGCTCCCCGGCCTACTCATAACATATATACATATATATACAAGATATACATAAGGTTCTAGACCCGGTAACTCTGAAAGGCATAGAGCTTACCGATCAAGCTGAACTCGGGCAAAACTTACTGAGGAGGTCTACCTGTCTGTCTATCTGAACCTGCACTTATGAAATGCAGCGCCCCCAGAAAAGGGACATTAGTAAGAAATAATATACCGAGTATGTACGGCAATATACTGAAAGCTGAAATTGAACTGATAATATATAACTGAAAGTAACTGGGAGTCAAAGATAATCTGAAGGTACGCTTACCTGCTGATACTGACTCAACTCTCTCAATATAGTAAGTAAAATAGTTGTCCGGCCTTATAAGACTCGGTATATACATATAACTGCTCTACCGTAGTAGGCTCGCTCATAGGCGCTCGGCCATACTAGGCTCTGTATCTCGGCCATGCTGGGCTCGCTCATCGGCGCTCGACCACAGTAGGCTCGGTATATATCTTACCATCTGATCAGAGGTTGCCCAATAGGGGACAACACATCGATTATAGCTCGATGGTAATAAAGATACTATAATTAAGAATTGTCTCAAATTACTTAAAATTCTACTTATTTTTAATACCCTTTATAAATCCTACTATCATGGTCATATGGTACCTTGTATGGTACTAATCCATAAATATCGGGTATTATCGCTCGGCCCGCATTTTATTCCAATATGTTAAACTTGGACGAAAATTCATTTTCTTTGACTTGCTTCCCCTCTCACCTTCATGAATTTACTCATCACTTGTTTGAAATAGCATGATGCTTATAATATCAAAAAATATCCCTTTCCCAAACTTACGCTCGATTAACTTACGATGAAATGTTAATATACGAAAATGCGGGATGTAACAGAAGGATAGGAAGATCATGATATGTGTGGATTATTGAGATCTTAACAAGCCTGTCCAAAGGACGATTTCTCCTTATTGAACATTTATATCCTTATCGACAATTGCGTGAAGAACTAGCTACAGTCATTCATGGAGATTTTTGCCGGGTACCATTAGATCTTGATGTATGAGGAAGGTGCAGAGAAGACAACGTTCACTACACCATGGGGAGTTTATTGCTACAGAGTCATGTCATTTAGCCTCAAGAAGGCTGGTGCTACTTACATAAGGGTCATGATGACCCTCTTTCATGACATGATCCACAAATAGATCGGGGTATATGTGCATGACATCATTATCAAATCTCGAAAGAGTGCAAAATATTTGGACGAGCTAAAGAAGTTTATCAAACGCTTGCGAAGGTATAGTTTGAAGTTGAACACTGCAAAATATGCATTCGGAGTCCCTGCTAGAAATTTGGTAGGTTTCATCGTAAGTAGGAAAGGAATAAAATTGGATCCTTCAAAGATCAAAGCTATTCAAGACTTACCACCGCCTAAAAGCAAGAAAGATGTGATGAGTTACCTTGGTAGGATAAATTATATCAGTCGATTCACAGCCCAGCCCACGGTAATTTGTGAGCCTATCTTCAAGCTGCTGAAAAAGGATGTCACTACAAAAAGGACAGAAGAGTGTAAAAAAGCCTTCGAAAAGATCAAGTATATCTTCCAGAAGGCGATGCCTACAGGAAAAATTACCAAATGGCAGATTCTTCTCAACAAATATGACATTGTGTACATAATGGAGAATTCCATCAAAGGACAAGCCTTAGCTGACCACCTTGCAGAGAATCTAGTGGACAAGGATTATGAGATGCTCACTATATGTTTTTCAGACGAAGAAGTGTTGTTCGCCGGATAAGACATTACAGAGTCATACCCAGGATGGAGAATGTTCTTAGACGGAGTAGCAAATTTTAAAGGAGTAGGAATTGGGACAGTCTTAATTTCAGAATCAGGTCAACATTATCGGGCATCAGCAAAGTTAAGGTTCCCCTGCACCAATAATATTGGCCAGTACGAAGCATGCATCCTTGAGATTAGGATGGCGGTCGACATGAACATCAAGGAGCTTCTGGTCATAGGATATTCTGATCTGTTAATACATCAAGTTAAAGGAGAATGAACAGCGAAGAATGTCAAGATCCTTTCGTACCTGTACTGCATAAAGGAGCTATGCAATAAATTCGCAAAGATTGAGTTCAAGCACATTCCTATGATCCAGAACGAGTTTGCCGATGCTCTAGAAACCTTTTCATCTATGATCCAGCATCCAAATAAGAGTTACATCGACCTTATTGAGATAGATATCAGGGATGAGCATGCGCACTGTTTCCATGTAGATTAAGAGCCAGATGGTAAGCCCCGGTACCATGACATCAAAAGGTTCCTTGAAATATGAAAGTATCTAGAGAATGCCACTGTGTTTAAAAGCGAGCACTCAGAAGTCTAGCAAATCACTTTTTCCTTGTCGGCCCAGTTTTAAGATGCATAGATGTTGCTGAAGCAACCAGACTGCTAGAAGAAATACATGTAGGACATGTGGACCCCATATAAAGGACTTCACCTTAGCCAAGAAGAGTTTAAGAGCCGGATAATTTTGGATGATCATGGAAAGCGATAGTATCCGGTATGTGCAGAAGTGTTACCAGTGCCTGGTCCACGGGTATTTCATCTGGGTTCCACCTAATGAGTTTAATGTAATGGGTTCGACTTGGAAACTTGCTGCTTGGGGCATGGACGTAATCAGACCTATAGAGCTTGCTACATCAAACGCACATCATTTCATCTTGGTAGCAATTGATTACTTTACCTAATGGGTCGAAGCTTCTATATACAAAGCCGTCACGAAGAAGGTAGTGGCAAACATTCGTCTGTAACAACATAGCCTACCGGTTTGGGATACCTGAGTCAATCATCACTGATAATGCAGCCAATCTCAATAGTGATCTCATAAGAGAAATTTGTGAGAAGTTCAGAATCATCCTCTGTAACTCTACAGCCTACATACCTCAAATGANCTGTTTCCATGTAGATTAAGAGCCAGATGGTAAGCCCCGGTACCATGACATCAAAAGGTTCCTTGAAATATGAAAGTATCTAGAGAATGCCACTGTGTTTAAAAGCGAGCACTCAGAAGTCTAGCAAATCACTTTTTCCTTGTCGGCCCAGTTTTAAGATGCATAGATGTTGCTGAAGCAACCAGA
>AWOL01S0210479.1:0-11195 GCA_000715115.1 Nicotiana otophora
TATCTAAACTTAGAATTAATGGTATTTATCCCTGTGAAACGTGTAGTTTGTTTTGCGTTGGGGAGACACACATGCTAGGTGACGGGCGTGTGGGCGTGCATTGTGGTAAACATGAACCGGGTTGATTTTTGTACTAAGTTAATATCTAGTCCTGTTTTATCGGTGAAATTTCTATTTGTTAGGGTGATTGAGCTGTGATTCATGCTAAAAATTATGTTTAGGCTATGTGCTTATTCGGTTGAGACCTAATGAGGTTATTTTTATTGTTTTGAGTTATATGCTTTAACTGCAATTATAAACTCTGTCATGGTTCATCATTTGCATATCATATCTCAGCTTTATTTATCATTCACTGTTATATCACATGTTATCATCGTTTGGGCTAAGTGGTACGAGAATGTGAGCCCTTAAGACTTAAGAGATTGATGACTAAGGTGGGCCTGAGATCTATGTTGTGAGTGTTATTGTTGATCGGGTTGTGCGACGCAGCATGCCATATTGGCTTTATTACTATTGTTATTATTATAGATCGGGATGCATGCCGCAGCAAGCCTTATTGGCTTTTTTATTATTGTGGATCGGGTTGCACGTTGTAGCAGGCCTTATAGGCTTTTGACTAGCGCTTGGGCAGGATCCGCCCCTCAGGAGTCTGACATACTAGCAGTGAGCGCAGGCATAGTAATATATATACACGTGCTTTGGTGAGGGGCTTATGAGCCAGGAACCCGTACAATGCTGAGTGATTGTGTGTAAATGATGAAGTGGGCAAATGAGACAGGCAGTTAGAGTATGTTGAGGGTGAGAGTACCTGGGAATATCATCGTGAAATCATTAATTTGACATGCATAGTTGGCATGTAGGCATAGAGATGCATTTTTCCTCATGCTATACGGTATTGTGATATTCATGATTTGACATGTAGGCATTGAGATGTATATTCCTCGTGCTAGATGGTATATGATAATTGACGACTTGACATGCATATTGACATCTAGGCATAGATATGTATTTTCCTCATGCTATCTGATAATGAAATATCTTATTTGTTGTTGAATGTTTGGAAAGAATCATAGTTTTATTATATAATCATATTTTGGTAATTTTAGTGAAATATTTGGGTTTTTTTGTTATACATGAAAAGCATATCTTTTTTATCATAATCGTGAACGAGCTTAGCATAATATCTTTTGAGTTATTACTTGTAATACTTTTATTATATTATTACAAGTTGTTTTGCTGGCTATTGGTGTTGGACTGTGACTGTTTTTTGAGCTCATCAATGCTTTCAACCTAAGATTAGGATTGTTACTTATTGAGTACATGGGGTCGATTTTACTCATACTATACTTCTGCAACTTCCGTGAAATTTTGGAGATGACGTTGCTGTGTATGGCGGGAGCTAGCATTAAAGATGTACTTGCGATCCGGTTATAGCTGCCCTTTGTTCTTGGTAGCTTTAGATTTATAAATCTGTTAACGTATATTTCGAACAGATGATGTATTTATTTCATACCAGCTTTGTAAACTCAAAGTATTAGAAGCTCATGATCTATACTACGAGTCCTTGGGTTGTTGTATAAAAGTCCAATTGTTTCATCATTTATTTCTCAGTAAATCTCATTTGAATTAGATTATTGTTAACTGCCTTACCTAGTGGGTCGGGTTATGTGCCATCACAACTTGTTGGATTTTTGGGTCGTGACAACTTTTATTTCTTCATTATTTTTGGAAGCGTATACTTTAGCCTTACCATATAAATACTTCTTAAAGTTACTTTTTGGAGGGTTGGACATTATTGGAGAGGAAAAAGGCTATGGAACACTCTGGAGCACGGATCACAAGAGTTTTTCTCTTCGTTCTTCTTTAATCTGTAGTTTAATGCTTTTGAATATTACTATGATTCTTTATACAATTATTAGTAGCTAAACTCTTTTATCTAAAGTTTGATGGAACCTATTGGAGGATGATTTTCTACTGCATTTAATATAAATTTGCCATTGATCTTTCCTACTTGTTCAACTATGTTTTCTTTGTAAGTTATTGAAGAACTCTCAATTAACTGTACCTATTTAGTGTGTACTGCTTGAAAAAGGGTACGTGTTTAGGTAGTCATNGTATAGATCGGGATGCATGCCGCAACAAGCCTTATTGGCTTTTTTATTATTGTGGATCGGGTTGCACGTTGTAGCAGGCCTTATAGGCTTTTGACTAGCGCTTGGGCAGGATCCGCCCCTCAGGAGTCTGACATACTAGTAGTGAGCGCAGGCATAGTAATATATATACACGTGCTTTGGTGAGGGGCTTATGAGCCAGGAACCCGTACAATGATGAGTGATTGTGTGTAAATTATCAAGTGGGCAAATGAGACAGGCAGTTAGAGTATGTTGAGGGTGAGAGTACCTGGGAACGTGAAATCATTAATTTGACATGCATAGTTGGCATGTAGGCATAGAGATGCATTTTTCCTCATGTTATACGGTATTGTGATATTCATGATTTGACATGTAGGCATTGAGATGTATATTCCTCGTGCTAGATGGTATATGATAATTGACGACTTGACATGCATATTGACATCTAGGCATAGATATGTATTTTCCTCATGCTATCTGATAATGAAATATCTTATTTGTTGTTGAATGTTTGGAAAGAATCATAGTTTTATTATATAATCATATTTTGGTAATTTTAGTGAAATATTTGGGTTTTTTTGTTATACATGAAAAGCATATCTTTTTTATCATAATCGTGAACGAGCTTAGCATAATATCTTTTGAGTTATTACTTGTAATACTTTTATTATATTATTACAAGTTGTTTTGCTGGCTATTGGTGTTGGACTGTGACTGTTTTTTGAGCTCATCAATGCTTTCAACCTAAGATTAGGATTGTTACTTATTGAGTACATGGGGTCGATTTTACTCATACTATACTTCTGCAACTTCCGTGAAATTTTGGAGATGACGTTGCTGTGTATGGCGGGAGCTAGCATTAAAGATGTACTTGCGATCCGGTTATAGCTGCCCTTTGTTCTTGGTAGCTTTAGATTTATAAATCTGTTAACGTATATTTCGAACAGATGATGTATTTATTTCATACCAGCTTTGTAAACTCAAAGTATTAGAAGCTCATGATCTATACTACGAGTCCTTGGGTTGTTGTATAAAAGTCCAATTGTTTCATCATTTATTTCTCAGTAAATCTCATTTGAATTAGATTATTGTTAACTGCCTTACCTAGTGGGTCGGGTTATGTGCCATCACAACTTGTTGGATTTTTGGGTCGTGACAACTTTTATTTCTTCATTATTTTTGGAAGCGTATACTTTAGCCTTACCATATAAATACTTCTTAAAGTTACTTTTTGGAGGGTTGGACATTATTGGAGAGGAAAAAGGCTATGGAACACTCTGGAGCACGGATCACAAGAGTTTTTCTCTTCGTTCTTCTTTAATCTGTAGTTTAATGCTTTTGAATATTACTATGATTCTTTATACAATTATTAGTAGCTAAACTCTTTTATCTAAAGTTTGATGGAACCTATTGGAGGATGATTTTCTACTGCATTTAATATAAATTTGCCATTGATCTTTCCTACTTGTTCAACTATGTTTTCTTTGTAAGTTATTGAAGAACTCTCAATTAACTGTACCTATTTAGTGTGTACTGCTTGAAAAAGGGTACGTGTTTAGGTAGTCATTGAACAACATCACTCCTAACGTATTTAAAAAATCAATACGGAGGGGTTAAAGGTGGGATTAGAAATAACAAAACCTTGGTACGATTGTAGTGAGCGGCGAATTAATGCCAGCTAGCGTAGTTAGAGAGAATACATCTAATAAATTGTGGTAGTTTCTCAAAAATAAACTATGACACCCAAAGTACTCACAATCGGTAGAGAATACTTAGGTGAATTTATAGAAAACATAGCGGGGAGGATTCCGAAGATTGGAGAAATCATAACCCTAGACTTTTCCAACCTTGTCTCCAACTCTTTGTAGCTTTAGTTGTTAATTTACTACTTTAATTGGTTAGTTAGTTAGATATAAGACTATTAATAGTTATAACTTAGAAATTGTTCAAACTTGTCTTCTTAGTGATACTTGACAGTTATACCGAAGCCTTAGTTCTCTGTGGGATTCGACTCCGGACTCTTAGACCGGATTATTTGCAACAATCGCTTAGTCCTTTTTATAAGGCATAATTGGGCGTGATCAAAGTTTGGTGCCATTGCCGGTGAACGAACGGTGTAGTTGTAGCTAAATATATTGCTAGGTTTCAAGTTTGAACTTTTATTTTATTTTATTTTATTTTGTTTATTTAATTTTATTTTATTCTACTTGTTGATTTGAGAAACATGACATCTTGGAATTATGGGAGTTGAGGTGTTGGTAACTCTATTGTTGATCCTCATACATATTCTGAAGGAAACCACTCGTGGAAAAATTATCAAAATATTCTCGAGAGCGAGTTATGTGCACCAACTCAATCTTATTTGTGGAATGTGAGTGATTTGTGTGGTGGTCAAAATGGTTAATTTCATGATGTGCTTATATTTTTTATCCTCCCTCAACCCCTCACTTTAATGGTTCTACTTTTTCTTGCAAAGTGAATAGGAACAAAGAACCCGAGGATGATGACCTAAAAGAGATCAGGGATATACTAAGGTACCTTGTGGGAAATAATAATGAGACACAACTATAGATACAAAGGCAAGAGGCAACTATTCGCAACTTGGAGGCTTATGTGAGTCAACTAGTTAAAGCTTTTAATACTCAACAAGTTAATATTATGGATAGTAGCCAGGAGCAGTATGCATTAAATACAGAAATTGAGGTGCCAATGGAGGGGTCCAGGATAGAACACCAACACTCTAACTAGCTAGAATTTGATGATGTCAACGATGAAGAAATGATACTAGAGTCAAGCAAGGATATTGAGGATACAAATTTAGTTGACTCTAGTATAATTTGTGTCGAGGAGGATGAAAATCTTGAAATTCATGTATTTGAGCGTGTCGGACCTCATTCCAAACGCTTCTCTACATTATGTTCGGATGGTAAAATTAGAATTGATCATTATGAGCATAAAAATGAGCCAAGGGAAGAGGTAGTTGAGCATTATATTTTGAAATTTTCAAGGCCGTCTAGGCAAGGTGACACTCCTCGGTCAAGAGCCAAAAGGTGCATGAGCGTTTACTTAATTTTTGATTCACAAGAATCTGTATCGCTCCAGGAGCATAATCATAAGCTTGATTCAAAACTTGGGGTTAAATTCATAAGCTCGAGGTGGAGGTAGAAAGTGGTTCACGTCGTGCCACGACATTAAATCAGGCGCTTGTTGGGATGCAACCCAACTTTACTGCTTTCTTTATTTTTAGTTTTTTTAATTATTTTTTTATTATTTTATTTTTGTAGTGTCGCTTTTTTTATTTTTTAGGAGCATGGGAAGAAAAGCTATTGGAAGAATGCAACAGCAAGCCAAATGGTTAGAACTAAGTGTGGGGTGCCCGCACAAAGAAAAATGCCCGGGAGAAGTATGAGTACCCCATGAGATGTTAGCGCTTTGGCCTTTCGCCTACAGGGAGTTTATTTTGCCCTCTTATTATTTATGTTGTGCATTGGGGACAATGCACAATTTTAAGTGTGGGGTGAGGAGATTGTCTGGGTGACTTTCTATGCTATTTTAGTTATGTTAGTTTAATTGATGATTTATTTAGGAAATGAATTTTGGACTTTTTCCAAGGATGGATCTCCTAGACAGTTTTCTTGAGGAATTAAAGTCTAAACAAAAAATACAAAAAAATTAGAAAATACAAAAATGTGTCTTTTTATTTTCCTTGGGTAGTAATAATTCCATGTGATTTTTCTTTGTGCTCCAGTTCTATTTCACGGGATGTAACTTGAACCGGATAGTAGTTTTTTTTTAGAGTAGAGTAGTACTTAGGAAATAAAAGATAAGAAATGATGTGATTCACACCTTTTGACTTATTTGATAGTAGTATATTTAGGTCTTGGCATATGTCGTACCTTCCCTTTCTTTTAAATATTTGATGATGCTGATATTTAATGAATAATATGTGTTATGACTCCAATGTCCCGTTTGCTTGACTTGTGTTCACTTTGTGATTTATTCTTAATATATCTCTTGGCTGTGTAAATACTTGTTTGTTTGAGAGTCGCAATGGGACCGTCCTAACTGAGTCATGTGCCATATGTGAAGTGATTTCTTTGTATAGTCCATGTTACTGCATTTGAGTCTAGAACTTGCCCAAAATGTGAATGGAAGCGAAATTCTAGGTGTTGCTTGATTTGAAAAGTGATGTTAGGATTTCTTTAATCTTTTTAAGTTTTGTTGCGTATCAAAAATAAAATCATCTCTAGTTTATCCTTTTGAGCCTATAAGNCATTGAGGATATAAATTTAGTTGACTCTAGTATAATTTGTGTCGAGGAGGATGAAAATCTTGAAATTTATGTATTTGAGCATGTCGGACCTCATTCCAAACGCTTCTCTACATTATGTTCGGATGGTAAAATGAGAATTGATCATTATGAGCATAAAAATGAGCCAAGGGAAGAGGTAGTTGAGCCTTATATTTTGAAATTTTCAAGGCCGTCTAGGCAAGGTGACACTCCTCGGTCGAGAGCCAAAAGGTGCATGAGCGTTTACTTAATTTTTGACTCACAAGAATCTGTATCGCTCCAGGAGCATAATCATAAGCTTGATTCAAAACTTAAGGTTAAATTCATAAGCTCGAGGTGGAGGCAGAAAGTGGTTCACGTCGTGCCACGACATTAAATCAGGCGCTTATTGGGATGCAACCCAACTTTACTGCTTTCTTTATTTTTAGTTTTTTTAATTATTTTTTTATTATTTTATTTTTGTAGTGTCGCTTTTTTTATTTTTTAGGAGCATGGGAAGAAAAGCTATTGGAAGAATGCAACAGCAAGCCAAATAGTTAGAACTAAGTGTGGGGTGCCCGCACAAAGAAAAATGCCCGGGAGAAGTATGAGTACCCCATGAGATGTTAGCACTTTGGCCTTTCGCCTACAGGGAGTTTATTTTGCCCTCTTATTATTTATGTTGTGCATTGGGGACAATGCAAAATTTTAAGTGTGGGGTGAGGAGATTGTCTGGATGACTTTCTATGCTATTTTAGTTATGTTAGTTTAATTGATGATTTATTTAGGAAATGAATTTTGGACTTTTTCCAAGGATGGATCTCCTGGACAGTTTTCTTGAGGAATTAAAGTCTAAACAAAAAATACAAAAAAATTAGAAAATACAAAAATATGTCTTTTTATTTTCCTTGGGTAGTAATAATTCCATGTGATTTTTCTTTGTGCTCCAGTTCTATTTCATGGGATGTAACTTGAACCGGATAGTAGTGTGTTTTAGAGTAGAGTAGTACTTAGGAAATAAAAGAGAAGAAATGATGTGATTCGCACCTTTTGACTTATTTGATAGTAGTATATTTAGGTCTTGGCATATGTCGTACCTTCCCTTTGTTTTAAATATTTGATGATGCTGATATTAAATGAATAATATGTGTTATGACTCCAATGTCCCGTTTGCTTGACTTGTGTTCACTTTGTGATTTATTCTTAATATATATCTTGGCTTTGTAAATACTTGTTTGTTTGAGAATCGCAATGGGACTGTCCTAACTGAGTCATGCGCCATGTGTGAAGTGATTTCTTTGTATAGTCCATGTTACTGCATTTGAGTCTAGAACTTGCCCAAAATGTGAATTGAAGCGAAATTCTAGGTGTTGCTCGATTTGAAAAGTGATGTTAGGATTTCTTTAATTTTTTTAAGTTTTGTTGCGTATCAAAAATAAAATCATCTCTAGTTTATCCTTTTGAGCCTATAAGCCTTTCTTTTGGAACCCGCATTACAAGCATATCTTCTTTTGTTATGAATTGAGTCATTTTAATCCTTATAAATTTTAAGGCACTTGAATAGTAAAGAGAGTGCTAGAAAGAAGTTATGAGAAAACTTGAGATAGCTTTTGGGTGGAACCAATAGAAGGAAGAAAGATGCACTTGTATTTTAAATAAAACTCCACTAGTGGCAAGGAAAAAATACAAAAGAAAAAAAATATTTAAAAAAAAAGAAAAAGAAAAAACTAAGAGTAGAAAAAAAACAAAGGCTTCTTCTTCTTTTGTTCTAGTGGGTGTGAGTTGTAGTAGTGCTTAAAGAAGAAGGGAAAATATTCTGGGGTGAGTTATCTTGTGATGATTGATGTGAATTGAAGAAATTTTGCTCTTAAAGTTAAATACGTGATGTGTTAAAGTGATTACGAGGATTAGCCACTATATCCTAAATATATCCTACACGTCCCTTAGCCCATATTACAAGCATAATAAAGTCTTAGTTGATTTTGGACCGAGCGGGTCTACATTAGTAGAGGTTTATACAATGGTCAAGCCAATGGTACATTTTGCGTGCATGTGACTTCTTTGAGAGAGTGAGTGATTTCCTTCATATGTGTGAGTCCTTAAAATATATTCGATCATTTGATTTGGATGTGTGGACTGCTTACTCTTTTGATTTTATTGTGAGGGCACGTAGTTTCACAATGGATAAGTAACGTTATTAGACTTTTCTGTTAGATTAAGTATTCAAACAGAAAATAATGCTTTTTCCGAAATTTCAAAAATAGTGATATATTACAGCTGAAATGCATCAAATAATGAAATCAATGTATCCTCTCAGATTAACAGTCACTCAGTCCTCCCATTCACTCCAACCTCACAGTGACTCTTTCCTCACAGTCACTCATCACTTGGCACTCGCACTCAGCACTCGCACTCAGTAGGTACTTGCGCTCACTGGGGGTGTGTACAGACTCCGGAGGGGCTCCTTCAGCGCAAGCGCTATATCAACCAATCATGGAATAAATCAATAAAACATGTTGCGGCATGCAGCCCGGTACCATAATATCCGTACAATTAATCCCTCAGCCTCACTCAGTCATCAACCTCTCCAGTCTCTTGGGCTCTCAGAAATCATGATAATTAGCCCAAAAATGATAATATGATGTATTAACAAATAGCAACAGAGACTGAGATATGATATGAAATGAATAAACATGACTAAGTATAAAATTACAATTTGAACATATTATTCAACCACAGAAATGACTCCAGTGGGTACCAATAATAACAACATATGTCTAAGCATGATTTATAATACGAGTCTCAGCTAAATTTTCTCTAGCACAAAGAGAATGTACCGGTATCAAAAGATTATACAACTATACAATTCCATGGAATTTGACCAAGTCACAATTTTTACGGTGCACGCCCAGGCGCCCGTCACCTAGCATGTGCGTCACCTCAAAACCAATCACATAACACATAATCTGAGGATTCATACCCTCAAGAATAAATTTAGAACTGTTACTTACCTCAAACCGTGTAATTCTTTAGTCTGCAATGTCTTTTCCTCGTGAATTGGCCTCCAAACTCCTCGAATCTAACCACAAATAATTCGATTCAGTCAATAAACTTTATTGGAATTAATTCCATAAGAAAATACTAATTTCGCATAAAAATCCAAAATTTAGCTCAAATATTGCCAGTGGGGCCCATGTCTCGGAACCCAACAAAAGTTACAAAATTCGGAAGCCCATTAAACCACGAGTCTAACCATATCAATTTTACTAAAATCCGACCTCAACTCGACCTCCAAATCTTCAAATCTTATTTTCAAACCCCCGATATACACCTCAAAACATATAATCTAGTCGTATTATTCGATAATAATTCAATATTATGGAGTAGAAATGATCACAAGGGACTTATCTCAAGTTTTTCCGTGAAAACCGCACTCAGAAATCGCCTAACCCGAGCTTGAAATGTCCAAAAATGGCAAAATTCTTCGCACCTGCGGTGCCTGGCCAGCCCATGCATTTCTACTTCTGCGACTCATGCCTCGCTTTCGCGAGCTCACACCTGCGGCCCTTTTTTGCGTAGGTGCGATCGCACCAGACGCCCAGCTGCTTCAACTCCTCCTCCAAATCCAAATTCGATCCGTTAAGCATCCGAAACTCACGCGAGGCCCCTGGGACCCCATCCAAACATACCAACGAGTCTTAAAACATCATACGAACTAAGTCAAGCCTTTATATCACATCAAACAACGCTAAAAACATGAATCATACCCCAATTCAAGCTTAATGAACTTTGAAACTTCCAATTTCTACAAACAATGCNCAATTTGAACATATTATTCAACCACAGAAATGACTCCAGTGGGTATCAATAATAACAACATATGTCTAAGCATGATTTATAATACGAGTCTCAGCTAAATTTTCTCTAGCACAAAGAGAATGTACCGGTATCAAAAGATTATACAACTATACAATTCTATGGAATTTGACCAAGTCACAATTTTTACGGTGCACGCCCAGGCGCCCGTCACCTAGCATGTGCGTCACCTCAAAACCAATCACATAACACATAATCTGAGGATTCATACCCTCAAGAATAAATTTAGAACTGTTACTTACCTCAAACCGTGTAATTCTTTATTCTGCAATGTCTTTTCCTCGTGAATTGGCCTCCAAACTCCTCGAATTCGATTCAGTCAATAAAATTTATTGGAATTAATTCCATAAGAAAATACTAATTTCGCATAAAAATCCAAAATTTAGCTCAAATATTGCCAGTGGGGCCCATGTCTCAGAACCCAACAAAAGTTACAAAATTCGAAAGCCCATAAACCACGAGTCTAACCATACCAATTTTACTAAAATCCGACCTCAACTCGACCTCCAAATCTTCATATCTTATTTTCAAACCCCCGATATACACCTCAAAACATATAATCTAGTCGTATTATTCGATAATAATTCAATATTATGGAGTAGAAATGATCACAAGGGACTTATCTCAAGTTTTCCCGTGAAAACCGCGCTCAGAAATCGCCTAACCCGAGCTTGAAATGCCCAAAAATGGCAAAATTCTTCGCACCTGCGGTGCCTGGCCAGCCCATGCATTTCTGCTTCTGCGACTCATGCCTCGCTTTCGCGAGCTCACACCTACGGCCCTTTTTCGCGTAGGTGCGATCGCACCAGACGCCCAGCTGCTTCAACTCCTTCTCCAAATCCAAATTCGATCCGTAAGCATCCGAAACTCACGCGAGGCCCCTGGGACCCCATCCAAACATACCAACGAGTCTTAAA
>AWOL01S0210542.1:0-17375 GCA_000715115.1 Nicotiana otophora
CTAAGTCTACCCGGACATAACCAGGAATTTTAGCATACCCACGGATACTCGTCACCTCATATGTGCGTAGCTCCCAAAACATGTAGCATATAACGGGAATAACACCTATAGGGTAATTTCTCCCTCACAAGGTTAGACAAGAGACTTACCTCGCTCCAAAGTTCCATAACCGGCTCCAACACCTCTCTAACACCTCAAACCGATGCCCATCGATCCGAAACTTATCAAATAATGTGCAAACCGATAAAAAATATACTCTAATACTCATAATCAATGAATTTATAACAATTTCCAACTTCACTCGAAAAGTCAACAAAGTCAGCCCTCGGGCCCACGTTCCCGGATTCCAAAACGCTTGGAAGATGAACTTTACCCATAACACCACAAACCCAAATATATTATTTATTACTAATTCATGTCCAATTTCGTGGTTAAAATTCAAAAATACCAATTGTAGGTTTTTCTTTAAAATCCCAAAATTTCCACCAATTTGCATGTTAAAATTCCATATGTGTTCATGAAATATAATCAAAAGTGGTTTAGAAACACTTACCCCTAAGAGGTGGATGAAATAGCTCTCCCAAATCGCACCAAAGTCGGCTCCAAAAGAGAAAATGAGATAAAATGAGCAAATCCCAATTTTGGATAGCATATATATTCTGCCCAGTCGATTTTCCGCACCTACGAAACTCCTTGCGCTTTTGGGGAAATTACTTCGCAGATGCGTCTTCCTCTAAGGTGCCATCTTTCCGCTTCTGCGGACATTCAATTACAGATGCGCATCCGCTTCTGCAAAAATCACCCGCATCTGCGGACTTCCTAGCTCGAGCAGCACTCCGCACCTTCGTGCCCATGACCGCACCTGTGGCTTCGCAGGTGCGCTAAAACCCCCGCACCTGCGATCTTCCATCCCTAGACCAATTCCACTTCTGTGCTCCGCCGCCTGCATCTGCGAGTGTAGTGTGGAAAATTCCTCACACCAGTGAATCTAACCAGTCTCAATCCCAACCATTTATGCGACCCCTGGGCCGCTTCTACATTCTCGAACCTGTGGCCATAATCACGCAGGTGCGATTACACCAGAAGCCTTAAGTTTAACAATTCCTTAAGTCCAAAACTCGATCCTATTTCAATACGATTCACACCCAAGGTACACGGGACCCCATCCAGCCAAACCAACAAGTCCTAAAACATGACACGGACTTAGTCGAAGCCTCAAATCATATCAAACAACATCAAAACTAAGAATCGACGGTCAAAACCTTTCTTTAAACTTTCAAACTTCGATGAATGCGTAAGATTAATACTTAACCATCCCGGAATGGCGCCACACTTTATGCAAAAGTCACAAATCACAATACAAACCTAATCCAAGGCTCGAAATCCCAAACGGACATCATTAACACTAAAGTTCACTTCAAGTCAAACTTAGGAAATTTCTAAATCTTTACAAATGCAATGTTTCCAAAATAAGCACAGAAATTCTCTCGGACTACCCGATACTCAACCCGAACATACACACAAGTCTGAGATCATCGTACGAACCTATTGGAACCTTCAAATCCCAATTCTGAGTTCATTTATTCAAAAGGCAAACCCTAGTAAACTCTTCCAATTTAAAGCTTCCGAATTGAGAATTTTCTTCCGAATCAACTTCGAATTTCCCCGAATTCAATTCCAACCACGCGTACAAGTCATAATACAAGAAGTGAAGCTACTCAAGGCCTTAAATCGCCAAACGAAATGCTCAAGCTCAAAGTGACCGGTTACAGAATTTGATCAAGTAAAGAAGTTCATCACAAATCAACAAATAGAACTCCTACTTCGCCGGATGTGTACCTCTAAATTCAGCCTCTAAGCCTAAATGAAAATGTGCATAAGCGTGGTGTGAGTATAAAACTACGGTACTCAGTAAGTATCAAGTATTGCCTCAAAACAGTGGTAGAGAAGGGTTGACATCTACCCTTATAACAGTCCAATAATCAGATAAAGAATGAAATCGTTTACATAATAAGGCATGGTTTCCTCAAATAAGATTCAAAAACTAGATACATAGTTCATTTGGAATTTAAGCATGTTTCACAAATATAGGAGATCAAATCAAATGTCAAATACCTCAATCCTCGCATAAAAGCATGATGTAAATCAAGCAACATTTATATAAAAGCCACTGCAAGAGTCAAAGATATACAAATATGCATGCTCGGGATCCCTTCTCAAATCTCACAGCACAAATCCATGTGCATGACACGAGCCACGTGCCCAAACCAAACACCAAATCTGAGTGCCTAGCCCAAAGTAACATGGTTAATCACCTGACACTGGAGGGACAGCTCAATATCCAAGCATTGATAATTTTACAGTCAATGATCTCTAACGAATCGTTTTGGCATGCAACCCGATCTAATCGTAATACCACCGTTAATCAATAACCAATATCTGTATTCAATGTCCTTGGTTCCAAATTCCTCAACTTTACACAACATTTAACTCTCCAACTCATACATATGTATACGAATAATATATTTAAGAAGCACTAGACATAATAATAAAAATACAGATAAAAGCTCGTGGGGCTAGAAGGTGGCTGTGGCTAATCACGTAATTCAATTTATCTTGACAATTCAATAAGCAATTACAAAATTTAAAAGCCTTTTAACAATATGTAACATGAATAGATTAATCCATGTAACCACCAATCAAGAATCAAATAAGACAAGTATATGACCATGGCTTAACAAGGAACTCAACAAGGCAAAATAATATGTTATGTCCAATTTAACAACTCATAACCTTAAGCATGCTTGTAAATCATAATTATGAATCATCACATTGTTTTGTTGTCAAACTCTACTAGATATGGTAAACACTAGCTATGCATACACGCTCGTTACCTCGCATATATGTGTCTCCTAAATAAAGCAACAAGTAGAAAATAGATCACCTATGGGGGGATTCCCTTTTACAAGGATAGACAACAGACTTACCTCTACTTAGTAAGCTTTAATTAATCAACCGCTGGCTTTCCTTTCAAATCCAACTCCAAATGACTCGAATCTAGAAATATAACTCAATAATGTCAAACAAAGCCATTAAAATTAATTCCAAAGAATAAAACTTCAATCTGTAATTAATCCACAAAAGTCAACTTGGGCCTACATTGGTAAAAACCCGAGTCTAGTGGTAGATCCCGACAACCAATATCCCACGAGTCTAAATATGTGATTATATTCCAAATTCGAGTCCAAATCGGCACTCAAAACCACAAAATACACTTTTTTATCTTTCAAGACAAAATCATTTTTCTCCTTTTAGATTCCTTGATGTAAATCCAAAATCAATAATAGATTCAAGTAAAAATTATAGATCTAAGATAGAATTCCTTATCACATTGATGTAGATGAAACCTCCTTCCAAAAGCTCCTAAATCCGAGGTGTATAGCTCCTAAATGATACAATGAAGTCTATGCATGAAATGAGACTTAAATAGATAAGGCTGAAATTCTAGCACCAGACATCGTGCCTGGCGTTCAGACGAAGCGAGACCCATAGGCAAGCCGATCTGAGGCTGCTCCTGGGGTCTGTGCGACGCGCGCCCTTAAGGCAAGCCTTTGCAACCTGATGCCCAATTTTTTGCAACTTATCTATTATAAAACCTCTCCCTGACACCTCAAAACTCACTCGAGACCCTCGAAACCCCATCCAATCATATCAATATGTCCAAGCAGCCATTATGGACTTGTCCAAAGGCTCAAAACATCAAAAAACAATAACAAAACCAAGAATGGAAGATCAAATGCTTCTCTTAACTTCTAAACTTTCCAATCGCCAAATGCGTCCTAATAACACTTAGATATTCTGGATCTCAACCAAACTTTGCACACAAGTTCCACTAGACAATATAAACCTATCCAAAGTCTTGGATAACCAATCGTAGTCCAATAACATCAAATCCAACTCTTGGTCAGACTTATGAACTCTTAAGTTCTTCAAATTGCCAACTTTTGGGACATGGTATCGGATTATTCTAAGAACCTCCATAACCAAATATAAACATATGTACAAGTCCAAAATCATCATACAAACCTATTGGAATAATAAAATTCTGATTTCGAGTTCGTTCGCCCAAAAGTATAACCCTGGTGAATTGTTTCAACCTAAAGCCCATAATAAGAATTGCTCATCCAAACTACTCTCGTACTTCTCAAAAATCAAAACCAACGATACTCGCAAGTCATAATATATCATATGAAGGTACCCAAAGTCTCAAATAACATAATAGAATGCCTGAACTTAAAATGATAGGTGGGGTCACTACATTTTCCCCCACTTAAACATATGTTCGTCCTTGAACGTGCCAAGAGTCATTACAAAGTCATCAAATAACTATATAAGCTCATCATACACATACCCATGAGTGATCCCATGCAACCTCAATCCATATAAGTCCATTTACACAATTTCGACTGAATATTCTCCCTTCAATAACATCATCTCACCCAATAGAAGCTGCTCGACAAACATGTCATACCTAATACCACCTATAACCTCATACGGAGCGATCCGTGCACCAAACAAACAACAACTCGAATATGACGAATAATGGAAAGAGAACTAGATAAGAGAACTATCCAACACATTGAACAGATATAATAACAAAAGTATAATTCTATGAACCCATCATACAAATAAGAAGCAACACACACGAAATAAGCACAAAGAATTCCATCCAACATAACACCATTGCGGCGTGCAACCTGTTCCAACATCATACCATTGCGGCATGCAACCCGATCCAATATAACATCCTCATGGGAATACCCATCGAGCCATAATATTCATGCTCACCAAACATATGTGTATCAACAACAAGCAAGTAAAGTGGATAATCATAATCATGGGGGGATGGATAGCATAATGTGCTACAACAAAGGTAGGTACGACTAAGGTGCAACAAGTGAATCAAAATTTCAAGAGTTATCTCGCTCATATATCGCCACAAGACCTGAGCAGGACTATGACATACATGTGAATAATCAAGTAGTCTCACAACCCATCATAGCATGAGAAAGTAACACACGAAATAGATCAGGGTATAAACAAGGTCAATTGTGCCCGATGTTACCCACAGAGTAATGGTTTCACTGAGTAAGAAACTCCAATCCAATGTAGAGTACATCTTCTCATTAGGTCTACCAATAGGCCCCCAAACCGATTCAAAACATCCCAAAATATGTAAATAGCCTTCCTGAAATTCACAGTGACCCTATCCATGACACATATAATCAGATGTTAACCCTTGATATACTTTCATAGTCTACCTCTAATATAATTCAATCTCTAAACCTCAAGAATATAAGAGTCTCCATACTTGATCTCTAACTCACCCACTTAACGACTGCCACATCCTGCATACACAATCACTTCAGAGTAAATACTCCCACAAATCTTCTGCGTCAAGTAGAAAAACTTGACGATCAATGGTTACCAACCATGCAATTACTGTAGTACTAGTCAAGCATCCATAAATCAATACACAATGCGTCTTCTCCAACACACACCTTTCTCAGGCAATACAAGATAGGGCTAGCATTCTCTTAAATATCTGAAATTTCTCATGTTGTCTGGAACTTATGACCTTCCTTTGAAAACTAAACCACAACCTTGTCCCTTCCATCTCAATGCCACACGGCTCACTACATCTATCATTCTATTAAATGAAAATATGAGAATCCTATCATCAACTCTGAATCACAAGTAAGACAGTTCTTCTCATAAATACTCCATTGACACAAAACCTTCCACTTAACTCCACTCAGGAGATAATCATAACACGCAACAAATTTTCCATACTTATAGAATACATCTACCTAAATTCGTGGTGAAAATCATCGTAAACTCTTCGAAACCCATTTGCACTTAACCAGGATGACAACACCCTACCCCGAAGGAAAATCAAAGAAGACCATAACACCGACGAGCCTTGATGCGTTCCAACAAGGATGATGACACCACACCATAATGAGAATTCCNGCAAAACCTTCCACTTAACTCCATTCAGGAGATAATCATAACACGCAACAAATTTTCCATACTTATAGAATACATCTACCTAAATTCGTGGTGAAAATCATCGTAAACTCTTCGAAACCCATTTGCACTTAACCAGGATGACAACACCCTACCCCGAAGGAAAATCAAAGAATACCATAACACCGACGAGCCTTGATGCGTTCCAACAAGGATGATGACACCACACCATAATGAGAATTCCACCACGCTTGAAAATATCAGGTGTCGCTACTTCGTCAACCAAGGCCTCAACATCTATAGTCCAATTGCCTTTCCTCCGCAGGAATTAAATACCGAACCTCTAAACCACGAGCCGAGTAATCCTCTTTTCGTGTCATTCACTGCCCCAACACATAACCAAGCACCCTACCATTCACACCAACACTACGCGATAGCAACGCATGAACCTCATAATACACTGTGCATAACCTCAAAACTGTAGGCAACACTAGCACTAGGCAAAAATGACAGAACGCCATTCCATGAGGCGACGATAATAGCCCACTTGAATATGTAGGGAGAACCATCCTGGACCATATCAGCAGTACCACTACAACTCCTCAATGCCCAATTGATAACAGGCGCTCGACATCGTATAAGAATGAGTAGGAAGGAACTGAAGGCATAAGCTTCAATTGAATCAAACCGCACGATGAGGAATCAATAAGGAAAGTGCTCCTAACAACCCTGTAGACTCTAGAAGATATGAACATACATCTCTGTACCGATCCGCAAGACTCTACTAGACTTGCTCATGACTCGTGAGACCCAAGTGAACCTAGAGCTCTTATACCAAGTTGTCATGCCCCAAAATCCACTATAGGTTGTGATAGCTCCCAATGTCACTGTTAGGCAAGCCAACGGTGAACTACCAACTTAATTATTTATTTTATAAATTTTGAAATTATGAATTTTATTAAAGAAAAAGAAATTTGGGCATTTAGAATCCTGGATTCATACACAATTAGTAAGATATATAGATGAAAGGGGATAATGTATTGCGATTCCATAAAATATCAACTAAAATATCCCAAAACCCGGTGTCACAAGTGCATGAGCGTCTGCAAAGAGTGCAATAATAATACAATATCTGTCTGGAATATGAAATAAAAATGATAAGGTAAATAAATATGATGAAGACTCTTTGGGTTGCTAAGCATAGCATGGAATGCAGCTCACCGTAAAGTCTCCTCAGCAGCTACGCCTACGCTCTAAGATGACCACAAAATGAAACCGTCAGATCATGCACATTTAGTGCAGAAGTATAGCATGAGTACGTAAATCAACGCGTACCCAATAAGTATCTAGCCTAACACTGGAGAAGTAGTGACGAGGGGTCCACATCGAAACTTACTAGTGGTCCAATAAACAAAATGCAGGAATCATAAGCAGGCATCAAATACAATATGATCAATAGAATAAGGAACAGTAGATAATGAAGTCCGGTAATAAATATTATCAGTTTAAATATCCCCAAGTGCCACATGATATCTCAACAAATAAGAACCATCAATTAGATATCTGATCTCAGGTCATAAATAGAATATCATGTAATTTCCAAGTTTAATTGAGAGGATCCTATCATGGTTATTCGAACTCCTAGATATTTTACGCATGAATTATGCTGTGGTCGTTCGGCCCGATCCATATAGTCGTGTACATACACTGCCGAGGTCGTACTACCCTATCCATGGATGCATCTCATATTTATACATATACTATCGAGGCGTTCAGCCCGATCCCCAGGAAGAGAAGGAACTTACTGAATTACGGGCTACGTGTTTGCAATATAAAAATGGGGACATGTAGTAATTATGAATTTTACCAATTTTCGAATATCTTGCCAACAACTCAAGGTAATGAGATTCGATCTAACATGATCTCTAATCATATTTCATTTATCAGTTTTAGGAAATTATACAAACAAGTTGAATTCAGATAATACAAATATTGCATGATAAAGTCTAAGTCTACCCGGACATAAACATGATATTAGCTACGTACGGACTCTCGTCACCTTGTACATACCTACGCCCCACAACAATTAGCACATAACAAGTACACACCTACGGGGTAGTTTCTCCCTCACAAGGTTAAACAGGAGACTTACCTTACTCCGAAGTTCCATAACCGGCTCTAATGCCCATCTAACACCTCAACCAAAGACCATCGATCTGAAGCTAGTCAAACAACGTGCAAATCAATCAAAATATACTCCAATGCTTATAATTTAATAATTTATAACAAATTCTCAACTCCGCTCGAAAAGTCAACAAAGTCAACCCTCAGGCCCACGTGCCTTGATTACGAAACTTTTGAAGATAAGCATTACCCATAACGCCACAAACTCAAATATATAAGTATTCTCAATTCCATGCCTAATTTCGTGGTCAAACTAAAAAAATGCCAATTCTAGGTCTTCTACCAAAAATCTCACATTTTTCACTTAAATTCTTAAATTTACAAGCCTAAATTCGTGTATTTAATTAACAACGTGTAGAAATCAGTTACGTCATGATTGATGATGAAAATGGCGCAAAAATATTGCTCCAAAGTCGGCTCTCATGGAAGAAATAAAGTGAAAATTAGCCAAACCCTGATTTCAAAACAACATTGCCCTGCCCTACCTTCCTCACGAACGCGGCAAGTCCCTCGCGTTCGCAAAGCACTACCAGCTTTCGCTCCCTAATTCCTCTATGCAAACACGAGACATGGCCCACGAACACAAACCTTTACCAGCCTGCCCATCGCGAACGTGGTTGCACATTCGCGAACGCGAAGACCAATTCCCCTACCAGGCCAGCTTCTTCATCGCGAACGCGATCGTGGAAACGCAAACGCGAAGCCTTGATGTCCAGACCTTTGCGAATGCAAAAATAAAATACCTGCAGCCCAAGACCTTCTTCGCGAATGCATGAGACCCTTCGCGTTCACGAAGAACCAAACCAGACACCAGCAACGGGAATAACAAAACATGGAGAAGTGATCTGAAACCACTCTGGAACTCACCCGAGGCTTCTGGACCCTGTTCTATCACACCAACAAGTCCTAATACCATATCCAAACTTATCCAAAGACTCAAAATGCTACAAATAGCATCCAAATCATAAATCGACGAACAAAATCCTTCTTTCAACTTTCAAACATTGAAACTTCACCGAAAGCGTCTGAATCATATCTAATCATTCCGGAATAATGCCAAACTTTACGTACAAGTCATGAATCACGATGTGAATCTATTCCAAGGCTTGGAACCCCAAACGGACATCGATAACACAAAAGTTTACACTTGAAAATGGCAACTTTCCTTAAAAAGCGTTGAAATACTCTAGGACAACCCGATACTCAACCCGTACATTCACCCAAGTCCAAAATCATTGTACGAACCTATTGGAACCTTGAAATCCCGATTTCAAGGTCGTTTACTCAAAAGTCAAACCTTGGTCAACTCTTCCAACTTAAAGCTTCTGAATTGAGAATTTTCCTTCGAAATCAACTCTGAACTTCCCGAAATTCCGACCAAACGTAAAAGTCATAAAACATGAAGCGAAACTACTCAAGGCCTCAAACCGCCGAATGATGCGCTAGAGCTCAAAATGATCGGTCGGGTCGTTACATAAATCATGTGTTTAATTCTCTAATTAGCTTTATTGGCCCTCATAGTTCTATAACACATAAATGATAAAAGTTTTATTCATATGTAGGAATATAAAAATTGAGAGTAACTCAAATAACGAGCCATATTAATGCAATTTAATGGAACATCGTGAAAATGAATTTTATTTTAACATTTCTTTGGGAAATAAATAGCCAAAATTTGTATCTTCACTTGTCATTGGCCTTCATGTATTAGATCTATGTCTTTCAAATTTGAAAGTAATTTTTTGTTTAATTGTGAACGAATAATATTTTAAGTTACAATACTGATGAATTTTATTATTTCTTTTTACTTTTTGGGAGGTACAATGTGCAGTTTGATAATAGTTTATAAGAAATTATAATTTTTAATAACTTAAAACTTAGGTATGGCTGATTTGTATCTCATAACATTAACACTATTGTAGTATTTATATTTGTAAAAACATGCTAGATATTTTTTTCAATGATTTTATTTAATCTTTTTTAATTTTATTAGTTTAAATATACTTTTATATTTTTTTGTGTTAATATTCTATTTTATTAATTTATAAATTAAAAAATTTAAAGATCCATGGGGCTTATGCCCCGTGCCTTGGAGATTCGTCACGATCCCAAATCTTCTACCGTGTGATGTCGTGATGACACTTAGTCTCTAAGACTAGGTAAGCGTAATATGCATGGAGAAATAACGGAAATAATAATAGAACTTCAAATTTAAACCAACTCTCAAAATAGATAGTTGGAAAATATTTTTTCCGAAATAACTACATGCACTTTAGCACATCTTATGTCATCGCATGGCTTCAAGTAATTCTCTTACTAGCAACATGCACATAAATCCCACCTCATGCTGTCGCATGCACATTAACCCTTATCTTTATACCGCCGCAAGCGCATCAATATCACAACACAACAAGTGCCCATATGCTATATCTTGCCAGAAGAATCAACAATTCCTGTGTTTCCACAATAAATAGCCCATGGCTGAACCAATGTTTACAAAAATCTCAACAATAACAAAATAATGGTGAATAGCTCAAAGTATATCTCAACAATTAAAAATTTCGCCTCAAAGTGATAACGACTTTTCCAACTTCAACGCTAATAGCTAAATAAGAGATGTTCCGTGAATTAACAACTTCAAATAAAGTAACTCAACAATTAAATAATTAACAAGGCAATAAGGAAATAGTCACTTCGACTAAGCATGTTAGGGAAAATAACAAGTAAGTTATGGAGAAATTGTTACCAATGTCAAATAAATCAAGTAAGGATAGATTAACACGTGTAAGGGCGAATTAACAATGAAAGATATAGCATGTTATGACAATTCGATTAAAGGCATGATAACAGTCAAAATAGCCTAAACCGGTCAAATACCACATATAGCCCATGTACTCACTCGTCACCTTGCGTACACGGCTTTACATATCACAAATAGCACGATCAACCCAAATCCTAAGGGGTAGTTCCCTCACACAAAGTTAGACAAGATACTTACCTCAAACAAGCTAACTCAATCAACTAGTTAGCCTTTCACGCAAATATCCAACTCCGGACGGCTTGAATCTAGCCAAAAAAAAACATAATACTACTAATAAAAACCGTAGGAAACTATTCAGGATAATAAAGTTGTAAACTTTAAAGAAAATCAAAAAGTCGACCCCGAGCTCGCATCTCAGAACTCGACTAAACTTATAAAATCAGAACACCCATTCAATAAGGAGTCTAACCACACTAAAATAATGTAATTTCGACCTCAAATCGACCTTAAAATCCTCAAATTATAGCTTAGGAAGTTTTCACAAAATTCCCCAATTTTTCCAACTCAGAATAATAATTAAATGATAAAATCAATGATGGATTCATGTAAAATAATCAAATTTGAGTTAAAATCACTTATCCCCCATCAACTCCTTGAAAATATCTTCCAAAATCGCCCAAAACCGAGGTCTCTAACTCAAAAGATGAAAAATGGAACAAAACCCTCTATCTGTCCCTTTTTTGCCTAGCAATTCCGCATCTGCGGACCAACAGTCGCTTTTGCGGCACCGTACCTGCGGAAAGTCCATCGCAGATGTAGATTTTCATTACGTCCAGGCAAATCCTCTTTTGCGGTCAGGAACCGCTTCTGCGGTCCCGCCTCTACAGACAAGTGACCGCTTCTACGGTACAACACCAAAATCCAAATTCTGCATCTGCGGTGCCTCTCCCACTTTTGCGGATGCGCATCTGCGTGTCTTCATCCGCACCTGCGAAACCGGTGCTCCAGGCGAAGTCTCGCTTTTGCGGCTCTGAAGTGCGCAGGTGCGATTGCATCAGACTCAGCAGTTCTCCAGCAATCAACTAAGTCCAACATGGTTCCGGATTCAATCTGAATCACATCTAGGCCCCCCACCACCCTGTCAAAACATCCCATCAAGTTCCAAAACACATAACGAACCTACTCGAGGCCTAAAATCACATCAAACAACATACAATATACGAATCATACCAGATTTCAAACCTATTGAATCCATGAATATTTAAATTCTAAAATAACACCGATTTATACCAAACCAACTCCGATTGACCTCAAATTTTGCACACTTAATTGACACAACGGACCTATTCCAACTTTCGAAAGTGGAATCCGACCCCGATATAATAAAGTTAATCTTGGTCAAACTTCTCAACCTTCCAATCCTTCAACTTTCAAATTTCTGTCAATTTAAGCCAAAACAACCTATTGACCTCTAAATCAATATTCGGACACACTCCTAAGTCCAAAATCACCATATGAATCTATCAGAACCAACAAAACTCTATTCTGGAGTCGTCTACACAAAAGTCAAACTCCGGTTAACTCTTTCAACTTAAGCTTCCAACTTTGGAACTAAATATTCCAATTCACTTCGAAACTCACATGAAACCAAACCAACCACCCCGTAAGTTATAACCACAATATAACATAAAT
Source organism: Nicotiana otophora (assembly GCA_000715115.1). Lineage (NCBI taxonomy): Eukaryota > Viridiplantae > Streptophyta > Magnoliopsida > Solanales > Solanaceae > Nicotiana > Nicotiana otophora. Next base: position 12,668 of record AWOL01S0210542.1, read on the forward strand.
GAGAAAATAAATCACGGAATGGGGCAAAAATAGTCAAAACGATCAGTCGGATCATTACATCCTCCCCCGCTTAAGACAAGCATTCATTTTCGAACTAGTATAGAGACATACCTGAAGTGGTGAGAAGATGAGGATAATGGCTACGCATATCATGATCGGTCTCTCGAGTCGCCTCCTCGAGTGGTTAACCCCTCCACTAAACCTTCACTGAAGCAATGTTCTTTGACCTCAACTTTCGGACCTGCCTGTCCAAGATGGCCACCGGCTCCTCAACATAAGTTAAATCCTTATCCAATTGGACTGAGCTGAAATTTAAAATACGGGGACGGATCACTGTGATACTTCTGGAGCATAGGAATATGGAACACCGCATGAACCGCCGATAAGTTAGGTGGTAATGCAAGCTTGTAGGCACCTCCCCCACTCTCTCAAGGATCTCAAAAGGACTGATATACCTAGGGCTCAACTTGCCCTTCTTCCCGAACCTCATCACACCTTTCATGGGTGAAACATGGAGCAAAACCCTCTCTCCAACCATAAATGCAATATCACAAACCTTCCGATCGGCACAACTCTTCTACCTAGACTATGTTGTACGAAGCCGATCCTGGATCAACTTGACATTCTCCAAGGCATCGCGAACCAAATCTCTACCCACCATCTAGCCTCTTCCGTCTCAAACCAACCATATGGAGAATGACATAGTCTCCCATATAGGGCCTCATAAGGGGCCGTCTGAATACTCAATTGGTAGTTGTTGTTGTAGGCAAACTCTGCGAGCAGCAAGAACTGATCTCAAGAACCCCCTAAATCCATAACACAGACACGAAGCATATTCTCGAAGATTTAAATGGTGCGCTTGGACTATCCATCCGTCTGAGGGTGAAATATTGTACTCAACTCAACCCGTGTGCCTAATTCAAGTTGTACAACCTTCTAGAAGTGTGATGTAAACTACATGCCCCGATCAGAGATGATTGATACCGGCACGCCATGAATTCGAACAATCTCACAGATACAGATCTGAGCAAGCTCCTCCGAATAATTGGTAGTCACTAATAGAATGAAATGAGCCGACTTGGTCAAACTATCCACAATTATCACGACCCAAACCGATGGGCCGCGATGGGCATCCGGTACCTTACTCAACCGAGTACCAACGTTACATATCATTCTTACCGTACTGTCATTTGCAAATGGGACAAACGGGCCGTCATGGGTTAACCAGAATAAACATAAGCGAACACTCAACATAGGACGACCCAATATGATATAAAAACTTATACATGTGACAAAGGGCCTATAAGACCAAAATTACACTGGACATAGGCCGACAAGGCCGTACAATCTTTCACGTACATGACATATGTCTACAAGCCTCTAATGAAACCTAAATGTCATAAAGGTCGGGACAGAGCCCCGCCATACTAATCAACACATGTCCTAATCATACCGACAAATAACAACTCCGGAGCAAATGGAGCGCACCAACATCTTCCGCTGAGCTAATAGCCTACTTGGAGGACTCTCGACATGTCAATCGAGACCTGCAAGACGTAAGTTAAGATAAAGGAGATAACCCAAGACCGAAGTAGGAAAAACAATCCGTATAATATTCTTGAGAAGATTGCACCATACTCCCTTATAATTGCAAAATCTCACGTTGCTTTGAATTGTTGAAGATCGTTTCTTGCTTATGTGATGTTTGTGACTTACGTTTGTAACACACAAATAATTACGTTTGAATGCAGATAAGAATGAGTTTTTGGTTTTACTTATGATTCTTAAGAATGGATATATATCTCTCTTTTATTAAATGGGTGTGACTCAGGTTATATGTGTCTTTCCTTTATTAAAAGGAAATGTCTCACATTCTTAAGACTTGCTGCATAGTATAGTGACTTAAGAGTCACAATTCATGGATTGCTTTGATGCCACGTGGGGGATGTTTTATCTGAACCACATTCTTTAATTAATCACCCACAACTCCTTAATTAACTAGGTAATGTCACATTACCTAATAATTAACCAATTACCCACATAATTAAGAATTATCTCAATTTACTTAAAATACTACTCACTTTTAACACGCTTTATATACCTCACTATTATGGCCATGTGGTATCTTGTATGGTATTAGTCTATAAATACCGGGTATTTTAGCTCGGGCTGTATTTTATCCCAAAATATTAAACTTTGACGAAATTCATTTTCTTCGATTTGCTTACCCTCTTTCCTTTACGAATTTACTCATCACTTATTTGAAGTAGCAAAATGCTTATAATAGCAAAATAATCTCATTCCCGAACTTACGTCGATTAACTTACGACGAAACTTTAACGTACGAAAATACAGGATGTAATATCTCATTTCCGAGCTTTCATCAATTTACTTATGGCGTACTTTACATACGAAAACATAGGGTGTAACAACAATCACCCATACAGCATCAAATTTCTTCTGAGTCCATGGGAGCCCAACAACGAAGTTCATGGTAATACGCTCCCATTTCCGCTCGGAAATCTCAAATCTCTGAAGCAAGCCGCCTAGCCTCTGATGGTCATACTTCACTTGCTGACAATTTAGGTACCGAGCTACATACTCCACTATGTCTTTCTTCATTCTCCTCCACCAATNAAATGAAACCTAAATGTCATAAAGGTCGGGACAGAGCCCCGCCATACTAATCAACACATGTCCTAATCATACCGACAAATAACAACTCCGGAGCAAATGGAGCGCACCAACATCTTCCGCTGAGCTGATAGCCTACTTGGAGGACTCTCGACATGTCAATCGAGACCTGCAAGACGTAAGTTAAGATAAAGGAGATAACCCAAGACCGAAGTAGGAAAAACAATCCGTATAATATTCTTGAGAAGATTGCACCATACTCCCTTATAATTGCAAAATCTCACGTTGCTTTGAATTGTTGAAGATCGTTTCTTGCTTATGTGATGTTTGTGACTTACGTTTGTAACACACAAATAATTACGTTTGAATGCAGATAAGAATGAGTTTTTGGTTTTACTTATGATTCTTAAGAATGGATATATATCTCTCTTTTATTAAATGGGTGTGACTCAGGTTATATGTGTCTTTCCTTTATTAAAAGGAAATGTCTCACATTCTTAAGACTTGCTGCATAGTATAGTGACTTAAGAGTCACAATTCATGGATTGCTTTGATGCCACGTGGGGGATGTTTTATCTGAACCACATTCTTTAATTAATCACCCACAACTCCTTAATTAACTAGGTAATGTCACATTACCTAATAATTAACCAATTACCCACATAATTAAGAATTATCTCAATTTACTTAAAATACTACTCACTTTTAACACGCTTTATATACCTCACTATTATGGCCATGTGGTATCTTGTATGGTATTAGTCTATAAATACCGGGTATTTTAGCTCGGGCTGTATTTTATCCCAAAATATTAAACTTTGACGAAATTCATTTTCTTCGATTTGCTTACCCTCTTTCCTTTACGAATTTACTCATCACTTATTTGAAGTAGCAAAATGCTTATAATAGCAAAATAATCTCATTCCCGAACTTACGTCGATTAACTTACGACGAAACTTTAACGTACGAAAATACAGGATGTAATATCTCATTTCCGAGCTTTCATCAATTTACTTATGGCGTACTTTACATACGAAAACATAGGGTGTAACAACAATCACCCATACAGCATCAAATTTCTTCTGAGTCCATGGGAGCCCAACAACGAAGTTCATGGTAATACGCTCCCATTTCCGCTCGGAAATCTCAAATCTCTGAAGCAAGCCGCCTAGCCTCTGATGGTCATACTTCACTTGCTGACAATTTAGGTACCGAGCTACATACTCCACTATGTCTTTCTTCATTCTCCTCCACCAATAGTGCTGCCTCACATCCTGATACATCTTAGCGGCTCCTGGATGAATGGAGTACCGTGAACTATGGGCCTCCTGTAGAATCAACTCACGTAACCCATCCACATTGGGCACACATAACCGTCCATGCATCAGCAACACACCGTGATCTCTGATAGAAACCTCATGGGCATTGTCGTGCTGTACCGGGTCATTAAGGACAAGCAAATGGGGGTTGTCATAGTGACGCTCTCTGATGCCCTCATATAAAGAAGACTGAGAATAGTGATATCATAGTCTTTAAGAAACTATAACCTCCTCCACCGCTACAAAATAAGATCTTTCTATTTGAACAAATTCTGGAAACTCCGATGGTCGGTATAGACCTCATATGGGACACCGTACAAATAGTGCCACCAAATCTTCAAGGCATGAACAATAGCTGCCAATTCCAAGTCGTAGATTGGATAATTCTTGTTATGAACCTTCAACTGATGAAACACGTAGGCAATCACCTTACCATCCTGCATCAACACCAGGCTAAGGCCAACACGTGATGCATCACAATACACAGTGTAAGACCCCAAACCCTTAGGCAATACCAACATTGGGGCTGTAGTCAAAGCAGTCTTGAGCTTTTGAAAGATCTCCTCACACTCCTCGAACCATCTGAAAGGAGCACCCTTCAAGGTCAATTTGGTCATAGGTGCAGTAATGGATGAGAAACCCTCTACAAAATGGCGATAATACCCGGGAAACAAAGGAAACTTCAAATCTCTGTAGCTGAAGACGGTCTGGGCCAACTCTGAACTGCTTCAATCTTCTTCGGATCTACCTTGATC
>AWOL01S0210564.1:0-10207 GCA_000715115.1 Nicotiana otophora
AGCAAGTCACTTGGGGCATTCTCTTCTCTTTGAAGGGCCTCAGAACTAGACCCTTCGGGCACATCCGCCGGTTGCTCATCACAGCAGAAGGCATCATCAATATCCGATGATTCGGGGACTCCGCTCGGACCTTCCCCCAAGATCACCTCGATCTGCGGCTGAACCCCCTCGACCGTCACCGGATCAGCAGCTTTTGAAGCTTTGATGCTTCCCCTCTTTCGAGCCAACAGCAGGCAGTCGGTATCTTCTCCCTCCTCGTCTTTATCTCGTAGGTTTTGGACTACATCGGCAAGCAGAACGACGAGATCAGTACTCGACTTTAGAGCCCTGCTTTTCTTAGGCCTTGGGGTATCTAGCAGCGAGGCCCTTCTCCTTTTCTTATCTTTGGTCGGCTTCAGGACCTCATATTCCCCGAGGGGAGGCGGCCTCATCACGACACTATCTCCAAGACCTGTATGAGAAGAAATTAAGTTAAAAGGAAGTATTTCACAGGAAAGCATCAAACTCGGACAGGGGAACTTACCATGATTTTTGGCCTCCCATCGACGCTTCGCCAAATCATGCCACGAGAGCTCAGCATACGAAGAGGTCGAAACCAGTTGTCGAACCCAACCTGCAAGGTCCGGGACTGCACCATGAAACAAGGGGGAAGCTGCACCATAAAGAAGAATATAGATGAAAAGAGGTAAAGAACATATAACAAGTGACCGAACGATATCAGTGAAGTTCTACTTACGCTTCATGTTCCATTCTTTGGAGAATGACATCTTATCGGCGGGATTAAATCGGAGGTCCTGACTCGAACAAACCGGCACATCCATCCTCGGTCCTTGTCCTCGTCTATACTCGAGAATAGCACCTTCGTGGCCCAGCGCTGAAGCCTTATCAGTCTGCCCTGATAAAGACTGGGGCTGTATAGCCTAATAAGATGATCGAGGGTGAAAGACATCCCCTCGATCTTGCTCGAGAAGAATCTGAGCAAATTGACGATGCGCCAAAAAGAGGGGTAAATCTTGCCTAGGGTTATCAGGTATTGGTGGCAAAAGTCGATTATGACAGGATCGACGGGGCCCAGTGTGAAAGGGTAAGTATACACATTTAAAAACCCTTTCACATGAGTAGTAATGTCCTCTTCGGAGGTAGAATCACCACTTCTTTATTCTCCTAGTGGCAGTCCTTTTTCACTTGTTCGAGATCGCATTCGGATATCGAACAGATGTATCTAGACATGGGCTCGCATCGGCCGGGAACCAAAAGGGTGTTTCGATTTTAAAGTCAGAAGTAAGTTCACACGGATCGGGAATGCACTCTTCGATACGTGGCTCCACCGGTGTTTTGTTACCGGTCGGTCGCGATGAGGAGGCTTTTTATTCTTGAGGAACGGTCTTTGATGTTTTTGCTATTGCTATATGATGTTTAAGGAAGAAGAAGGCGGGATTTGTGTTTTAATAAGAGATTGGTAAACGGAAACCGTTGAAATTGATAAAGTTGAAGAAGATAGAAGAAGCTTTTGAAGATTAGAAGAAGTTTGAAAGCAAAGTATGAGAAGATTATGAAGGTGGTCTATTTATAATAGCCACTTGACGGTTTGAAAGCACTAGTGGCCGACCATCAACCAGCGTTAATTAATGACTTTGGAAACTGTGCAGATGCAACGCTTCAGTCGCTTACGTCACGATGTTAACGTCATTAAATCGAAGTCTCAAATTCATTTCTTCTCATTACACTTCAAGAAACGACGGGACTATCTGTATACGGTCAAAATCGGGCCTACCCGATTTTGCTGTTTGATCGACACAAGGGAGTTGCATCAGGGGGTAACCTCGTAATAAATCGGACCAGAGCTCGAAGATAAGACATCAAACCTAGAAATTGAAGTGTACATTGAGATCGAGTCCAGCAACAATCGAGATCAAGTATGACCGACTTTGAGGGGAGCATAATAACGGAATGGCGAGATATTGGTAACCGGTCGAGGAACATGGCGTGAATCTCGGAACGGATATCCGTGATCGGTCGAGGATCATGGCATGAATTTCAGACCGGACCAAATCAGAAGCAGATAACTAGCTGTTTATACGGTTTCCTTCTGTAATAAGAGGCATACCATAATTAGGTCTCCTCTACTATATAAAGAGGGGGTCCAATCATTTCTAGGCATCATTATTCACTGAGAAGAATACACATATACGCCGCTTTTTTGTCTTATTTACTGTTCACAATCGCTTGTTCTATCCTACATTGTTCGTAGTAATTAAACTCGAGACTATCTTGAATCAAGGTCGAGGCATCGTTTGCAAACTGGTTTATTTTATTTTATTGTCCAGGTTATCTATTTAATTAGTTGTGTATCAGTTGGTGCTGGTCTAAATCACATATCCTTAAAATCACAATACAAGTTTAATTGTTACTCAATTTTTAGGGTAAACAACCTTATTTGGTATCATCCCCCTGTATAGCTAATATATAGAAAATCATGGTATTAGCAACACCAAAATTATTAATACATGTATAAGCTTAGTTAAAGATATAATTGCCCCTCAAATCCCTCAAACCTATTCCAAATACTTTTTGCCATGTTTCGTATATTTTTATATTGTGATATTTTAATTAATTTTTTCCGTTTAGCATTCTACTATAATAAAAATAAATATCATATTTAATACTAAATTTGATTTTGAATTCGTTCAAATTATAAATTGAAGTTTTATTTATTTGTTAACAAGCTACCTATGTTTTTAATAATTGATATTTTACATTATATGTCATAAAAATTAAATTTTTACTTTAATATTTCAATTAATTTTCTTTTTTAATTTTGCTCTCTTCTAAAAAAAGTTGGCTTTAGATAGAGTAGAGAATGTGTAGGATAATAAAATTATTACAATAAAATAGTGTACAAAGTTAAAGATAAGTGCATCAGTCAACATTCGAGGAAGAATGTTCCAAAGGGGGAAATGATGTTACACCCCATGTTTTCGTACGTAAAAGTACGCCATAAGTATATTGATGAAAGCTCAGAAATGAGATGTTACATCCCGCATTTTCGTACGTTAAAGTTTTGTCGTAAGTTAATCGACGTAGACTCGGGAATGAGATTATTTTTTGAGGTTATAAGCATTTATGTTATTTATAACAGGTGATAAGTAAAGTCGTGAAGGTCAGAGGGTAAATGAGTGGAAGAAAATGAGTTTCGTCGAAGGTTATCAATTTGGGATAAAATACGGTCCGAGCTATAACACCCGATATTTATGGACTAGTACCATACAAGGTACCACATGACTATGATAGTAAGGTATATAAAGTATGTTAAAAGTGAGTAGTATTTTAAGTAATTTGAGATAATTCTTAATTATATGGATAATTGGGTAATTATTGATTTTTAGTAGGAGATTAACTAATTAAATTAACATATTGGGATAGGCTTAATAAGCCCCAACGTGGAAGCAAGTAATTGTGGATAAAGCCCAAGTAAATGACTCTTACACCATGTAGCAAGATGGCACTCTTAAAGGAATTTGTGGCCAAGTCATCTCTAAAGTGGCCCCCACACCCATTAAGCTTAACAACCCCTCTAAATCACTTAAGGGAGATACATATATCTCTACAATGTAAGGAAGAGAGCTTCAGCAATTCATACGAGACTATTAGATAATAGTAACGTGATTTGCTACAACAAAATTTCATACGAAGTTATACTACGTAATAGCAACGAGATTTGCAATTCTAAGGGAGACCAGTGTAATCTTTCTCAAGAACATCATATAGATTTTTTCCTACTTCGATCCATCGTTACGTATTTTTCGCGAAAGACGTGGGTTAGAGGGATTTTCAAGAGAATCGGTTCAGGTATGTTAAGGCTATCCCTTCTTTCCTTTTGGCATAATCCATACGATACAAATGAAACGAGCAAATGCACAACTTTCATAATTGACTCTATTCATAGAAGTACTAGAAGTGCCTGTGTTCTTGATTCCCCATGTGTCCTATTATTCTATCATCTGTTCATGGGTCTCAGAAAATACGTAAGTTGATAAAGTTTATTTTATGATATTAATCGAAGGCATATTGATTTTATGACATACCGAAAGATCTTACGAACGTACTTCTTATGCATTTTATTCATTTATACATGTACATTGACCCATGACCAGATGTCGTTATATATGCGTATATCATATGTATATGGGATATGGAAAAATGTTACGGCGTTATATACACACCACCACCTGATCAGCTGGTATACGCTGATGATTTATCCACAGTAGCTGAGATGATATGATGGGATGCCCTTAGAGGTTTGATGTTGTTATGTACGCATATACCTATGCATGGTATGACATTTAAATGCATATGCATGAATTATAAATATGAAATGATTCACAGAGCTATTCAAACTTACATGTTGAGTCTTTTACTCCATGTTTCTATTATGTCTTTTATTTACTGATTTTCATTCCTTACATACTCGGTACATTATTTGTACTAACATCCCTTTTGCCTGGGGACGCTGCGTTTTATGCCCGCAGGTCCCGATAGACAGGTTGAGAGTCCTCCAAGTAGGATATCAGCTCAGCGGAAGATGTTGGTGCGCTCCATTTGCTTCGAAGTTGCTTATTTGGTCAGTATAATTTGGACATATATAGATTAGTATGACGGGGTCCTGTCCCAACCTTTATGATATTTATGTATTTTTAGACGCTTGTAGACAAATTTCATGTATATGGATACTTGTGTGGCCTTGTCGGCCTATGTTTTGAGTATATTAAGGATCATGCCGGTCCTATAGGCACGTACATCATATGTATAAGTTGGTATATCAAGTTGGATCACCCTATATTGAGTATTCCCTTATGTTTTATTCTAGTTATCTCACGGTAGCCTTTTCGGCTCATTTACCTATAATAGTATGATACGAAAAGATATGTTACGTTGGTACTCGATTGAGTAAGGTACCGGGTGTCCGTCGCTGCACATCGGTTTGGGTCGTGACATATCTGAAAACCATGTGACTCACTACGTCACCGCCGTGAAAGGAAATGATCTCGCCAAGGAACAAGTATCCTCTATTTTGTTTAAAACATTCGGCGAGATCATCACGGGAGGAGCGTTAACATGGTATTCACAACTGCCTGCACGTTCTGTTGAAACCTTGGATGAAATGGACGATAAGTTCGTAACGGTCCATGTTGGGGCCGAGAAGGCCGAAGCAAGAGTAAATGACATATTTACTATTAAACAGTCTCCGGGAGAGGGACTGAGGGACTTTCTCGCCCATTTCACTTGAGTAAGAATGACCTTGCCGAATATATCGGAAGGAATGGCAGTCGTGACTTTTCAGAACGGGCTGAGCATAAATGGTTCAAGGGCAACGAGAAAGAGTTGCTCAGACTAAAGGTGAAATGGCCGCAAAAGATGAGGCCGGACCTAAGTACCAGAAAGTCGGACTCCCTATGCGAGTTTCACCACGAGCGAGGGCATAAAACCAATGATTGCATTGCTCTAAGATAGGAAGTCTTAATCATGCTACGACAAGGACACCTCAAAGAGTTGCTGAGCGACCGGGGAAGGATCAACTTTGCCAGGGGTCGTGAACAACATCAAGGACCGCCGAGACCACCCTCGCCAACCCGCACCGTCCACATGATTATTGGTAGCAGTGGCGATGCTTCTATCAACAGTGTGAAGTTCACCACTACCCAGAAGCTCAAACAGCCGATCACCCACGAACGGTATGATGAACTCGAAGAAAGTATCATCTTCGATAAGTCAGATACCAACGGTTTGACGTTCCCTCACTATGATGCCCTTGTTATCACTTTACAAATTTTAGATGCCGACGTGAGACACATTATGGTAGACGATGGAAGCGGCGCGTGCATTATCTACCCTCGAGTACTTGCACGAATGAAACTCGAGGATAAGACAATAGTGCACTGCATCGCACTAACAGGTTTTGAATATGTAGTTGAGCGAACATCCGGCGAGATCGCACTCCCTGTCCTAGCCGATGGCGTCACTCCGGAAATCACATTCCATATCTTGGACTAAGACACAACATACAACGCAATAATGGGGAGACCATGGATACACACCATGAGATCCATCCCCTCCAGCTTGTACCAAGTCATCCAAATTCCCAACTCCACGGGGAATATTCAGTATACGAGGAGAACAACGCACATCCCAGGAATGCTACCGCATCAATCTAGACTCTACGGTTACTCAACGAACAAAGGACAAAGAAAAAAGGCATAGCAATCAACAGGGTCGAGGTCGATATGTGATGACAACGAGGACATCATCAGAGACCCCGATACGGTCGAAGCTGCAGGATCGACCGTAGAGGACCTCGACCCCGTTCAATTAGACAACAACGACTACAACAAGAAAGCTTACATCGGCTGCAAACTTCAGGAACTGGGTAAGTTTCGTCAATTCTTAACTGCTAACACAGATTTATTTGCTTTTAGCCATGCAGATATACCAGGTATCCAAAAGGAAATCGCCACGCACAAGTTGAACGTCGATCCATTCAACCCCTCAGTGAGGCAGGTTAGGTGTAAGTTCAACTCCGCAATTAATGACGCAGTACGCGAAGAGGTGGAAAAATTGTTGGATAATGGCTCCATCTGGGATTCGAAATACCCCCAATGGCTCGCCAACATGGTCATGGTAAAAACAAAATAATGAGAAATTGTGGATGTGCGACAGTAGATTGACCTTCCCAATTTTCAGGTGGTGCACTCATCTTGATCTTCTCCTAAGGTGTTAGCCTCTTCAAGAATAACCCGCTCTGATATCAATTGATATTTTATAGTTCAATACCACACAAAAGGGGGTGATTTAAATGGTATCCAATTTTCGTGTGCATAGATTATAGAAGGACCTGGTTCTTCTACGTGTTCCTTACTCTAGAGTTGCGGAATAATAAATACAGAAAGTAAAGAACACAAGTATTTCTACGTGGAAAAGCATCTGGCTCAAAAGATGGAAAAACCACGACCTACTACCCAGTAGGATTGTTTCCAACACATCACTAAATCACTGAGCCAAAAATAACGTTTACAAAACTCTTGTAAACCTAAGGATTACCTATAACCCTTTATGGCAACCAACCTCAGGCTGTTGCGATAATTTCAAGTTAACTCTAACTTGAATAATACACTGAGAGTACCTAGTACAATTGCTTTTAGAGAAAGCTGAAAAGTACAATTCAAAAGCCCTACAATAATGAAACTAGAATAAAAGACAGGCACTTGGAACTCGTTCTTCTATCCGGTTCATGTAGCTTCAGGTTCGTACACTTGAATCACACATGAATTGCTTGCAAAATGCCTTGCTATTTTGCTCTCAACTCTCGTTTAACTTCAGCATTTCTGCGTACCTGTAAAATGAGAACATACTGAAATATATAGAGTTAGTAGAATAGGATTAACTAGAGTTCTAATGTTATACTCTTTCATGGTGGAAGAGTTCTAGTTATCTTCAATTTCTAACTCCTCCCTTATCTAGGATAGAATTCTCTTCATGTAAGGAGTCATGTTCTTTATCGATTATGCAACTTTTTCGTTCAGGAGATATAAGATATAATCACTTGTGCTTATCCTCTTCACGTGTATGCCTTGTAGTTGAATCTGTTCGTGCCCCGTGTACACTGTGTATGGTCCTGGTTCATACATGTATTTCTTTTTCAATCATCAAAACAATCTTACTCAGCCCAACAACTCCTACTCATTTTATGCTGCAAATAACTAACATTTTCTAATGTGTACAATGTACAAACGAAAAAATTCTTCCGGTGATCCTATTTCTCCTGTAACCAGTATTCTAAAGATAAATAACCCAGTATATATTTGGTTTCTCAGTTCATGTTTGATTTCTTTTTGAGCCAATAATGAAAAATAATTTGTTTCCAGTTCCCCTTTTTTTGTTGATTGATTTCTTCTATCTTAAACTAGAAAGCATAGACCATTTGATTTATATCTTATCGCTCCCTTGGTCCTTCCTCCTAAACTAATAATATATCTCACAAAACCTATTTATCACAATTTACTTTAACCTAAACTAATATTGAAAAAATATATTTATATATCTAAACTTTATATGTATAAATATATATATCACAGAATAACAGCTTAATAAAACTCTTTGTGCTAATTTCTTGCTTAAAATAATTATGTCCCAAATGTCAAAAATATCTTAAATTTACTAGTATACTAGTGGAATTTCTAATAACTAAATAATACTTTATTCAACTAATTATACTGTAATGTCAATAATTAAAGAGCAAGTACTAACTACAGTTCTTCTTTTCATCATCTAGCTAGTTGTTTCTTAAGTTATATAGTGGAGCTAGCAATCAGATTACTTGTTTAAAAAAGTCTTAATGTCATATAACGAATAAGAATTATAGTATTAAAATCGTAATAATAACAATTACAGCTTATAAAGAAAAAATAATTACAGAAACTGCAAACAAAAAAATAAAATTCTCAAGCTTTTAACATTTTAGATTCAAATGACTAAAAGTCACAAGCAACAACAAATTTCCCAGAGAAATATCATATGAAATGGAAAAGAATACTTACTGCATTATATGCATGGACAACTGAAATTGAAAAAAAAAATCCATTTACCTCAAACCGCAATTTGACAACCCAAAGCTTCAATCGCACACTACCTGAACATTTGGGTATGTTTGGAATGCCATCAGGTAATTGGAATTGGTGTAATTATTAGGATAATAATTACACAACCTAATAATTACACAATATTGTAATTACGATGACCTGTTTGTTTGTCACAATGTAATTATAATATAATTACAAGTGTATTGTTTGATTACACAGGTATTATTACACAGTTAGATTAAATTTTACATATAAAGTTAATCATCAAAAATTAAAAGTTACGATTTAACAAATATTTGCTTTTATAAATAATTTTAAATTTGACATTTAAGATAGATATTGTTTCTTTAAAATATATTAATTACTAATCATATTATATTTGTAACTAATATTATAAAAATACTTGATATTTTTTTTTAAAATTANATTTTTTTTAAAATTAATAATATTTTACTTTAATCAGTTATAAAAACTAAAAGTACATATTTTTAAGAACATCATGACCCGCATGCTTAATAAAATAATTAATATTTATAAATATAATACAATAACATTACTCAAATATTTTACGAAAAAATTAATCTATCTATTATAACTGAAAAATGAAGGACATGCGATCTGAATTACTAAGTGAATACTACTAAAGCAAATAAAATAGAAGTAAAAATATAACATAAATTCAAAATCCAAAAAAACTAACATAATACTCTTATGTAAAATGACAATATAACATAAAATAAGTTTCAACTTAATTTTAAGTAAATATAATTCAAAAGAAAAGAAAAATAATAAATCTACAACCTCATTCAACAATGAAATTCTACTTTAATGACACCACTCATTATGTGCTAAGTTTATTAATGATTTATTATTTCTAATATTAGGAAGAGTAGTTTAAAAACTAGAATAATAGCAAAATTATGCTAAATAAAAAATAAAAAAATATGAACAACTACATGAAATCACAAAAACTAAAGGTTGGAAAATAAGAATATTATTTAAATATTAAAAAATAATCTATTATTTAACATAGTTAAGTTTGCATATAACACAAAGTTCAACTTTAATGACATCATTCATTATAAATCAAGTCTGTGGATGACTTGTTCTTTCTAATATTACGAGGTATAAGTTTTTAGAAAAATAACATAGTTAAGTGTAATAAAAAAAATAAAGAAAAATAATTAAGAAAGAAACAAAATATGAGAAATTATGTAGAAATGCATGAAGTAAATGTTGGGAAATGAGAAACAAGGAAATAAATAATAAATAATGTAAAAAAAAATAATATTTAAAGAAAAAGAATTTAGAAAGTTAAAAAAATTAAAAAGAAAAAAAAAGAATAGAAATAAAAAGTATTATAAAGAAAAGAAAAAAGATTCAAAAAATAACATGATAATTACACCATGTAATTACCAGCAATTCTCAGCTCCCCCATGAGAATTGCAGAGTGTAATTACACCCAATTATATGCTGATCAAGTAATTAATTGGTCAGACAAACATACCAAAACCGTGTACAACAACAACAACAACAACCCAGTATAATCCCACTAGTGGGGTCTGGGGAGGGTA
>AWOL01S0210572.1:3409-22728 GCA_000715115.1 Nicotiana otophora
ACCGGGTCCAGCGTAAGAGGTAAGTGTAAACACTTAAATATCCCTCCACATGGGTAGTAATATCGTCCTTAGGCCCGGGGACTACCATGTCCTTGCCTTCCCATTTACATTCCTCTTGAACTATGGGAATGGTATCTTCGGTAATGGAGCATATGTATCTTGATGCTCCTTCACCTCGGTCTTGTTTGACGAGGCCTTCTCGACCTTGAAGTCGTCCTCGGTTGAACATCCCCGGGGTATAAAGCTTTTCATGGGGGAATCTGGGGCCGCTTCGGGAGCAGTCACCTTGGGAGCAGCCACCTCGGGACCAACCACCTCGGGAACAGCCAAATCAGCATCTGTGGTCGGGTGGGAAGATTAAGAGGAAGCCTGCTGAGGAATTGATTTAGAAGTCTTAGCTATCGCGGTCTGGAAAGTATAAAGATTTGAAGTAAAAGTATGAAGGTTTGAAGGAACAAATATGAAGGTTGAAAAAAGAGTATGAAGGTTTGAAGGTAGGATGAAGATCTGGGTAGAAACCTAAGAACAATTATGAAGATATGAAGATATGAAGATTTGAAAGAGTTGATTATCGCTAGAGAATTTGAAGGTAAAAGCTAGGATCGGAAAGTAGAAGAAGTACAAAAAGTCGAAGCTTTTATAGGAGAAAATTTAATCAATATGCGACGTTTCACGTTCGGAGGCGACCACCCAATGATCGACACGTGTTTGAAGTCAGAACGACGCGACTGATGAGACGTTTTGGCTTATTCCTCATCTCGGTTGTAATGTACGAAGGAAGGAATTAGGATTCATCTAACGTTTCCCATCATTTCAGCGAACCTACTCTCTGAGAAATGAGGGGACTATCTATATACGGAAGAACTTGGGGTTAGTGCACATCCCGACCTCCCAGTAAGTCAAACGAAGTAAGAGTATGAATGTATGAGATCAAGATCGAAGTTAGGAACTCTTTGGATTGAGGCTGAAATGGGGTACTCGTCATCGGGCCCGACAAGACAACACTCCCTGAACCCAAAATGAGCTCCAAGACTTCGGAAAGCACTACAAATGGTTGCACACGACTAACAGAGGGTCGTGATATCCGTATCCAACCGGATATTATAGTGCATATCTCGCTCGTTGTCGGTAGTGTATTAGTAATTGACGATAAAGGAGGATTTTTACGTTTTTTAGAATTGTGCTAGGGATGAAACTCTCATACTATATAAAGGGGAAGCTTTTAATTCAATAGACAGATCGTAACATGCATTTCAAAGAAAAATAAACTTATTTCTCTGGTTTCTAACTATTGAAAAGTTCTTATTTTAACCATAGTTCTTCATATACATTTGGCTTCGAATTGAGGGTCAGGTCGAGAATAAAACTATTGTTCGGCTTAAATCCGAGCTCAGCCTTAACATTACAACTGATTTAGTTATTCATGTTATCTTTAATTTGTTTATCTAATATTCTTTATTACTTGTGTTGAAGCAATCCACGTATCCTTAAAACTGCGTACAAATTTAATCGTTATCCGTTTTAAGGGTAAACAAAAGTCACTTTTAATAGAGCGGATTTTAACTCGTAAAATGAGACTTTTCGACGCGAATTTAAATTAATCAAAAGCCAATAATGCAAATACACTGGATAAAGAAAAGAAAAGAATTAAGTGAATTGGTAGAGAAAATGTGGCCTTATATTTGTTTCAGAATGGGGACCAATAATTTTGCTGAAATAGGAATAAGGGGAATGAAAGAATGAACAGTCAAAGATACCAATTGTCAACAGTTAAATACAGAGAAAATGACTCCAATTTAAGGCCTTAGTGAGAGAACGTCTTCTTTCTCTCTAACTTCCTCCATTCTTGTAATCTTTCCCAGCCCCATTTTCAATGACTACTACAAATGCTAATCAAGACCCTTTACAAATTCCTCCAAAATCACCAGATAACAAAAACTCTATTCAAAGGAAATAAGAAAAAGCGACGGATAATCCAACAATCGCAATAAATCCTCCCTTCCCATCTTTCAAAGACAAACTTTTGGAAAAAGAGGAAGCTATTAATATCACTGCAGACCTTTTATCATCCTTTGTTCTCCCAATGGATATTCAAGAACATGATATGAATACACCACCCGTAAAGGAAAACAATAAATGTCCCATAACTATTCCTCTAACCTTGGAGGATAGGCAGAGAATATACCATCCATGAAAATTTTCTCTAATAATAAAACTCCAAGGCAACAGAATTCTTCATTAATTTTTAAAACGAAAAATCCAAGAATTATGAAAAATAAATAAAAACTTTCCTCTCATAGACCTGGGTAACGATTACTTTATTTTTAAATTACAAAAAAGAAGTATGAATTTAGTCCTCCAAAAAGGTCCATGCGTTATCTATGGAAATTGCATATCAGTGCAAAGGTGGCAACCAAATTTTATTGCAACGGAGACTAAACAAACTTTCTCAGTGGTATGGGTGAGACTTCCCCAACTACCAACTGAATTTTATGATGGCTTAATATTTCAAAAAGTAGGAGGAGCCATAAGAAGACTATTAAAAATGGATGCATGCACCTCATCATCTTTGCGAGGAAGATACGCCAGATTGTGTATAGAATTATCAATGGAGGAACCGGTAGAACAATTTATTAACATCGACACCCAGAAATAACAAATTCAATACGAAGCAGACCACTTTCTATGCAAAACATTTGGTAGGCTAGGTCACTCAGCCAACACATGTATCTATAAAAAAACTTATAAATAAAGAGTCAATGTCGATGCAAATGGAACATACTAAGGACAACAAACCAATAATAACAACACAAGAGGAAGGCTGGCATACAGTGCCATTCACAAGAAACAAAAAAAATAACTACAACAAAAGCAAAAGAAGCAGTTAGCAAGAGCTAAGAATCGGGTATTGATGTCAAATTATTTAACGCTGCCACAGGTAAGTACATCGTCACCCAAAAATTAAAATATATTCCTAAAGATTCTAGTAATGTGCCAAAAAAATGTTTTAACTAGTTCCCACGATCAAATTTGTTTTGTTGACTCAAGTGATGAAAATCACATTGAAACAAAAAACCGCTTTTCCACCATTAACTTGGACAACCAGCAAATGGTTTTGGAAAATACCTTTAGTGAAAATAACCAAAATGCCACAAATTACTCATGCATGAATCATCCGCAAAAGACAAAGAATGTCCAAATCCCCCTAAATTCACTAGATGACAAAATACTAGTTACTAACGGGCATAGATTTTTAAACCCCCATAACCAATCAAATAGTGATGCCAACAAAATCAATAGAGTTAATGATGATCCTAATCAACCAAATCCCCTAATTAGAAATAAACCCCCAACCAATTACCCATACCAATTTGCGCGCAAAAATATACCAGTCCACACAAAATCAGACTGTTAAACAAATGTCACCTACCTTGGTCCACGTGCCAAAACAGACCCATACCAAATCTTATATTAAGCCTCACACGTTAAACCCTTTGGATGGCATGCATATAGGAGCAATCATTCCTACTCTCCCATCCCTAATATCTTAAAGCACCACTCTCTAGCCCAGCAAAATGCCAAGAATTCCTCTCAATCACCGGAGAAGGTTCAGACTTACTCAAATCCTAAGAAACTAACGTACACAAACCATGGACAACCCCCCTCCATTTCCTCCTCACTTAGCAAACCTACCTCTGATATATGCACAACCCCCTCTACCCCAGGATCATCATCCAATATCTTGGATAGAACTGGGATTAATGAGGAGGGCTATCTTACTTCAACTCAACATCAATGGCCAGGAGAGCATTATCCCAATCCAAAACCCATAATTCCTAGCACAACTAGTATCCTAGGGGCTTCATCTAGCAATGAACAATTATATGAACCACATTTGGTAAACAACATAATGCAACCACTAGCACCGGGCATGAACAACAACCTAAGACAAATAATGTGTGCCCAATGGAACCTCCCACCCCACTACAATCAAAATTCATACTTACCTCAAAACATGGGGCTAGACCTACCATTCTTCCCTCCCCAAGAGATGATTTCACCCAATCCAGTTTTAATGCCATGGGATCCGACCCTAAACAACATGCCAGCCCAAATTCCAGTAAAACTTAGGAACAATGGGTCACTAGGAACCACAAGCTCCGATTCTCCAGAACCTAGGAAACCCAATAGAAGAAGGAATGGAAGAACCCATCAACCTAATAGGAAAATTAATGGTGCAATCCTCAAACCTAGACGAAGTCAAGGTTTTTCTATTCAAGGAGATGTGGGAGAAAAGGCTTATTCTAGCTTGTCCAAGTTCACTCTTCAAGTGCACCATAGACATTCGCCCACCTCAGGATCCCACAGTGGGGAAACAATCAATGATTCTAGTACCCTTCTTAAGGAGTAACCCAGTATTCCCCCAAGGGAGTCAAATGAATGGCCATCACTAACCCCTGACTCAAACCATGAACCGTGGTAAAACGATCATAATCTGGAATATTAGAGGAGGTAACAATGAAGATTTTAGAAGAAATTTTCGTGATATGATTGCTACTCATCACCCCTGCATGATCACCCTCCTTGAAATTAGAATGACTAGTCATGGTAGTTTAATGAATGATTTTGGTTTTACGGACATGATTGAGGTCCCAGCCGAGGGACAATATGGTGGTATGGTAGTCCTATGGGATACAAATTTGGTGAATGTCAACAACTTTGTGAAGAGAAATAATAAAATCCATGCACTGATTAAGGTACCACCTATTTGACATTCTTGGATTTTTTCTTGTATATATGCTCATACAAATATTACTTCTAGGAATCAAATGTGGGACAATATTAGCAATATATTTGACAGCTATAAAGGAGCCTGACTATTAGGGGGGATTTTAACGATGTTATGAAAGCAAATGAAAAATTTGGATGGAACCCCATAAACAGGAGACGTGCGGCCAAACTCTGGGCTAAAATAAATTATTGTAACCTAATGGATTTAGGTTTTAAAGGTTGTAAATATACTTGGTCAAATCATAAAAAATTTAGACCGGACCTTATTATGGAAAAACTAGACAAAATATTTACAAATGATACTTAGGTAAATTTATTCCCAAAAGCTTCAGTAATCCACCTTCAAAAACTCATTCTGATCACAATCCCATACTACTTGAATTAATTCCAAAACATAATAATATCCCCCCTAAACCTTTTAGATTAGAAACCTTTCGGAGTAGTCACCCAGATTTTAACAACATTGTTAAAGATAGTTGCTATAATAACGACTTTACTAATGCTTCCATAATCTTTAAAGGCCGAATTACTCGGTGGAAGAATGACACTTTTGGTGACCTCTTCAAAAAAAAAAACATTATTGGCTAGATTAAATGGAATCCAGAATTCCAGTGCATATAGTTATAGCACCTTCTTGCGTGAGCTTGAAGCCACCCTCAAAATTGAGTATAACAACTGCCTTAAGATGGAAGAAGACTAATGGAACATTAGATCTAGAGTTCATTGTCTTAATTAAGTTGATTCCAAAACTAAATTCTTTCACTTAAGTGCTACTAATAAAAGAAGGAAAAACAAAATTGCCTTTTTTAAAGACTCAATAGGAAATTGGATCGATGATCCTCCAAAAATTATGGAACACACTTACTCCTACTTACCATGACAACTCTAACTGGAGTTCTATCAAAGCTGACCCCCTAGTCACAAAAGTATCGACCTATCATCTCTTGATAACACTGTATTCCCCAGGAAATAAGAGATGCAATTTTCTCCTTTAAACTATTTAAATCACCTGGCCTAGATGGGATTCACCCTTTTTTCTTTCAGAAATATTGGCACATTATAAACCCCTCTGTAACAAACCTTTGCCTTCAAGCTTTTGAATCAGGCACCCTTCCAACAGGTATCAATGGTACCTACCTCTGTCTCATACCAAAAGTTTCTAACGCTAACAACCTTAAACATTTCTGGCCTATTGGGTTATATAACACCATTTATAAAGTGGTTACTAAGATTATTGCAAATAGATTAAAACCCTACCTTGAAAATATTATCAGCCCTTACCAATCTAGTTTCATAAAAGGATGACGAGCTAGTGACAATGCTATAATCATTCAGGAACTTATGTTAAAAATGCATAAACAATTAGGATCAAAAGCCAACATGGTCCTTAAAATTGATCTTGAGAAGACTTTTGATCGTTTGGAATGGTCTTTTTTCTACAGAACTCTCCGTCACTTTCAATTCCCTTCTAAAATCTCCAAGCTCATCATGAACTGTATCGCTACTAGTAGAATATCAATACTAGTGAATGGCAGTAGAAGTCAAATTTTTTATCCTAGTAGAGGTATTAGGAAAGGAGATCCCTTGTCACCCTATATATGTATCCTCTGTATGAAAATGCTCTCCACCCAAATATCTCATAATATCGACATTAAAACTTGGACTCCAATTAGGATGGAAAAAAATCATTGCTCCTTATCCTGTTTATTCTATGCGGATGACCTTACTTTTGTGTAACATTGATAAAATCTCCCCAACTACTATTCTTTCTTGCCTCAAATATTTTTGCTCACTATCGGGGCAGAAAATAAATTACCCTAAATCAAAAATCATAATTTCAAAAAATTGCTCCACCACCACCTCAAAAGCACTAGCCAAACTCTTCAGCATCAAAATTAGCACAAGCTTTGGAAAAAATACTTGGGATTCCCGATCACCAATACAAAAACCCAAAGTGTCTGACTACCAATTTATCCTAGATAACATGACTAAGAGGTTAGCCTCCTGGAAATAAAATTTTCTCAATATGGCGGGCAGAACTACACTAGCCAACTCCGCTTTAAACAGTATGCCGAATCATATTATGCAATACAATTCCATACAAAAATACTCAATTATATAGACAAAATTCAAAGAAATTTCATATGGGTATCGACTAATACCACAAAACAAAATCACCTCATAAATTGGAAAACTTTTACTAGTGAGAAGAGAAATGGGGGTCTTGGTATCCATGCTATAAAAGATAAAAATCTAGTCAATTTGTCTAGCCTTTCTTGGAGATTAATTCACAACACTCATAGCCCCTGGGTCATAGTCCTCTCTTCGATTTATGGATCAACAAATAACTTTAAAAACTCTTCTTTCATCTGGAAAAGTATTGTGAAGGGTTGATATATTTGTAATAAGGGGATTAAGTGAATTCCAAGAACTCACTCTAACCAGAACATATGGCACTCAAATTGGATTCCCAAATCTCCAAACCTTACATTAACCATTGAGGGTCCTATCACAAAGACATGCAGTAGCCTCACCGTTAGAGACATTTGGGTCAACAATAAATGGGATCTGAAAAAAATCTCATTTGAGTTACCACAACCTATAAGAAATAGCATCTTATCCATTTACCCTAGGGATTGTACCAAAGACACCCTGACTTGGGCTCTAACGGGAAATGAAAATTTTACTTCGAAAAGTTGTTACAAACTAGTTATCCCCAACGATCCCAATAATACTGACTTTGGCTGGATATGGGAACTTCACTGCCCAAATAAGATTAAGTTTTTCCTGTGGAAATGTCTTCATAATAAACTTCCTAATCTTTCGTACCTTCAATACATTATATATTAATATAGACCCCATTTGTCCTGTTTGCAAAAATGATAATGAGTCAATCGAACACATTTTTACTAGATGTGACGCAGTTCAAAAGTTCAGGGATATGTTAGGTTATAAGATCCATCCTCACCATAATACTCCACAATGGCTCACTAATATAAAGGGCCTAAATACTCCCAACCTACCCCTTACCTTTCTTGGGTAGAATGATACCCCTTTGAGCTCAAGAACTCAATTGTGCTAGCGGTCGAGTACAAGCTACTAACTCACAAAGACCAAACTACTATTCAAACCCATGCAATCAATGTTGCATGGCACAAACCCCACAAAGGATTTTTACAAGCTCAATATCGATGGTGCTTTTAGAGAAAAAGAAAACTTAGCAGGGCTAGATGGAGTATTCAGGGACAACAATGGCCATTGGATAGCAGGTTTTCAGCATCACTGTCCAGCTTCATCACCCGTTTAAACAAAACTATAAGCACTCAAAGAAGGTCTCAACATGGCCATGGCCAAGGGATTTACTCTACTGGTCATAGAAACAGGTGCAACGGAGGTAATCAAAGCTTTACAATACGGATGTGAATCTCATGACATGATTATTTGCATTTGCAGGTGGTTAATACTCCAACTAAAACAACCATCAATCCAACATAATTTCAGAGACGGAAACCAAGTATCCCATAAGCTAGCAAAGGAAGCTCTCAAACTTCCGAAGGAACATCTAGTTCTAGATAGGTCGCCTCCTTATGTTATAAATAAATTGGAAGCAGATAGGGCTGGCTATGTTTATTTAGTTAAATATCTAACTACTGAAGTTTGCCGTAATCTTGCCAACTTAGGCAATATCAATGTCCTTAAGACATGTAGTATCTATGGTGATGTAACAAACAATATTCCGTAGTTTATATAATATATATTCCCTGTTGTCAAAAAAACAGATACCAATTGTCCCAGCCATATGAATGGATGTAGCTATGCTTGTATTTTCTTAACAAAATTTTAAGTTATATACATAATATATTTATACAATCAGGTCATTTATAATATGATAATTTAAGATAAATTTTGTGACAAATATTAATTACTAACTTTATTATTTTAGTAATTAATCTTCTATCGCATGTTAAATTACTATTCCGTGTATACAACTCAAATTGTATTAGGCCATTAGTGAGTTATCAACATCGTTTTGCCTTTAGAGATTCTATTCAAAAATCTTTTCTTGGATAGTTATAGCGGTCCATAGGCGCGAGATGCACCTTGGGAGAGACACGGTGGTCCCCTGAACATAATTCTTTCAGGCAGTGGTTGTTTAGCCCATGGTCCATTGAATGGTCGGTGCAAGGCAAGAAATTTGAACATATTGATTTCACTCGTTCCCGTCCTTCGCTTCAGGACTTGTGGTGAGTACTCCCTACTGTTGGACAACGAAACTTATATTTGTTCACTAATTATGACGGTTCGCCAGGGCCGCTTTCCTCTGAGCTTTTCTGCTCACTTGCAGGGGCCTGTTTTTCCTTGTCATTTTCAGTTTGGAATGAAAGATTCAACCCCCCAACTTGCACTGCCATTCACATTCTACTTCTACCTAATTCCATCCGCAATTACTTTATGGTGGAAAATACATAGGAAAATGAGAGTAATTAAGCCTTTTCTTTACTATTTTCGTTATTCATTTTTTATGGGATAATTCTTGCGTTTTGTCCTATATATATAGAGAGATGTAAATATATAGATATATAGTTGTAGTTATATGAAAACTTCTTTGACTTATTTTTTTAATTTGTAATCTTTACACTCTTAATTATTCAATTCCCGCACAATTTATTATGTTACAACAACAACAATAACAACAACAACCCAGTAAAACCCCACAAGTGAGGTCTGAGGTGGGTAGAGTGTACGCAAACCTTATCCTTACCCCGCAGGGGTAAAGAAGTTGTTTCCGAAAGACTCTCGGCACAACTTATTATGTTAAGAGAGGTAATATTGACATCGCCGCTTTGGCCCCCACTTTCAGAAATTAAACTGAAAATTTCTATCCAAGTCTTTTATTTATTTTTCCTTTTATGGTTTGTGGACTTTGATAGTTAATTGTGGAAAAGTCACGGGAAATAAAAAATAAATCTTTAAATCCACCCATTATTTAATTAGTTCAGATAAAAGATATTAATTGAGCTGCAAATTTGACTTTTTTCACAATTTTTTTCACATGACATGTCGACCACTGGTTAGTATTAGAAGAACTACGTAACCTAGCTATGCTATATTTGCCTAATTGAAGTGGATACATTATATTGAGAGGCTATTGTGTGAAATAGGTACAAATGGAAGCTCAAAGGTCACAAAAATATTGATTATTAATGAATGCATCGTATTATTAATAAACTCGCGTTCATCACAATTAAAGAATTTGAATTTCTTAAGCTTGAAAAAAGACTAAAGAGGTCATTCATAAATATTTGAATATGTGGAATGGTGGAAAAAATGTAGCCTCATCTTGCTTTCAAAATAGGGACCAATCTGTCAGCAATAAGGATAAGGGTTATGAAAAGATGAGTAATTAAAATGCACTATAGTAAAATTCGCTTAACTTTATATCTTTAAGCACGTATCATCGGATAGTTACTGACTTACTCCACCTTTCTTTTATACTGAAAAAGAAAATGATTACTGCTCCGAACAGAAGAGAGACGACTTTTATTTCGGATATTATAAATGCACAAATAAAACACCTTCGTCTTAATCCAATCTACGTCAATTTAATTACAGATTAAAATAATGAGAGATTATGGTATAAGCAGATAAAAATTACTAGGTAAATTTTTTAAATCTATTTAATCCGAGTAGATAGAGTTACAGCAGGTACCGATAGATGGTACTTTTCCTATATATATATATTATCAACATCATTATTGCCTTTTAGAGATTGTTCAAAGATATTACTTTCCCTTGTCTTTCAGTTTGGAATGAAGGTTTCAAGCCCCTACATTTCACTGCTTTTTCCGCTCTACTTTGTTTTTCAGTAAGCATATTTTTTATTTCATTTTTCTTATTTGGGACAATTCTTGGGTTTACTTGCATGGGATTTCTACGTAAGTTCATTAAAGAAAGGGTTTGAAAATAGAAAAGATACAAATGCGGTATATTTTATATTAAAGATACATTCACATTTAAAGTTGTAAGATTATGCCAACTTCTTTTGACTTATTTTTCTAATTTGCAACTTTTACAGTCTTTTTGAAAGAATTATTCAATTCCAGTACAACAAAACATTTGATGTCCTCGTAATATTGTTGCATTTTTATACCTAGTATGCAACTATAAACAATCACATGTATTTTAGGTACGATGATATCTTTTCACCGGCCAAAGCTCTTATAACCTAATTTATAAATTCCTTCTTATATTATTTTCATTTTCTAGCAAATAATGAATGGTCAAAAGCAGTAATTAACAACAAAAATAGATTTAAGTCAAGTCACCCTATTAGAGGAAGCCGCTTTTTTTTTAAAAGTCCCAAGTTATCCAGTCAATAAAATACAGATATAATTAAACGAAGTCCTAATTATTTAGAATGGTTTGTGTGCAAGGTCCCAACTCAAAATTTGTCTATTCATAAACCGAATTACCAAATTGATAAGATGATCACGTACTTTAATATTGTATTGGAATATTTTATTCGCGCTGCGCATCAAAATATATAAATCAAGTATGCACATGCAGGGACATTAAAGAAATATAATTAAATAAATAATAATATGTTTCCTTTAATTATTTAAACTTTTAAATAATATGATCACATAATTCAACGTTACTTTACCAAACGATGAATATGCCTATCGGAAAACAACCCCAAATTTGAAACCGTCTTTTTCATCAATCAAAACAATGACAAGATAAGGGAATTTGTTAGTATTTTTTCTTCCTTTTCCGAAGCTAAAGAGAAACCAAATGTGAAACGCAATGTAAGTTTGTGTTGGCGCCTGACAGCCTAGCTACTAAATTTCCTTTATAGGTTTAGACGACGATGCACTAAGAAGTGAACTTCATTTTTTAATTCTTTTCTTTCTTTGAATAGAGGCAGAATATGAGTTACTAATTTGGTTAAATCCAATAATTTTAGTTCACATATTGTATTTATTTTTAAAAAATTATTAAATATATATAAACTATTAAGTTTAAATTCAACAATTTAAAAGGATAAATGTTTCGAACGAATAAACTCCAAAAAGATCTGTTGCTTTCATGAAATTCTAGGGGTAACTTTTTGTTTTTTCCATGCACGTCGAATTTGGCATACTGTTGAAAAAAATGAAAACGGCAGAAGAGAAGTGGGGTCCAAAAGTAGGCACCGCCTTTTTTTGACATGAAAAATTGAGAGTTTAGGTTATATTAAAGGAAGAGAAAGAAAACATACCTTTTCTTGGTTCAAACCTTTGACTTTGCATAATTTTTAATCTAATATTATATATTAAAAATATAAAAATAATTTACGCATTAATGTAATTTAACTTGTTAGAGCTAACACGCTACATCACTTATATTTTTAAGGAGCTTAAATTATATACTCTGTTAGTATAAGAATTTTTCACACCGTGAAGTTACATTTACATCACGTAGCACGTCATTAAGTTGTCTTATTTACTATTCCTATTACAATCTCATATTTTAAGGAGACTTGCATATAAATATCCTTTGGATTAAAAGAATTACAAGGTATATAACTTAAACTCTTTCTCAAGTAACTAATTCACTTATTAAAACTTATTATAGCAAACAGGTTTTACTTTCCAAGTAATTAGCTTGCTTATTATGAACAATTCTCGTATCGATAGTTTAAAAATCTTTTTCTTATCCTTTTCTTAGAAAATTAGGTGACACACTAAGTGTTCCTAGGTTCTCAAAAGCAGTGGTCTATATGTAATCATTTATTAATCATCGTGCTTTTTAAGGCATCAAACGTATATTAGCTATAGTTTCACTCCTTTAAGTTTTCAGTTTTCGCCTATGTATAATTCCTTACACTAATTGGACTAAAAGCAATATCCTTA
Organism: Nicotiana otophora; assembly: GCA_000715115.1. NCBI lineage: Eukaryota > Viridiplantae > Streptophyta > Magnoliopsida > Solanales > Solanaceae > Nicotiana > Nicotiana otophora. The sequence continues at coordinate 16,096 of AWOL01S0210572.1, forward strand.
AATACTCCATATTTCAAGTAGTTAGTATAGTTTTGGATCCCAACTAGAATTACTGTCATTTTAATTCTCGCATTAAAATTAGCACGCTGTTTTACCAAAGTTAAAGTGATGAATAAAATCACACAAACACTTTCGTATGACGATTGAAATCAAGACTACTTCTTTGAATTGAAAATTTCAAAGATGATCAAGCTTCCCTATTTAAATGTATATGTTAAGCCTTAAGGTTAAATTAGATATTTCTGAGATTCCTTTGCCTCCATTTCTTTATGACATCAAGAAAATTATGCCACATTATAAAAATAATTGTACGATTAAGTAATTTCAGTTGTATACACTGATAGTTAAAAAATTTAATCTTGTACTATTAGTGCAACTTAACCAAGTATAGCAGGTTATTGCTCTACTTCTGAAGTTACATATCATGTGTGATATAAAAGGTTACTTGTTGTTGTATGTCAACTTAACCGGACATATAAAAATTTCACACTCCGTCAACAGAACTTTGTACTAGAAAATTCATTAAATATGTATAAAAATTTAATTGCGGACCCAATAATTAAGATGAGCTATGAGTTTCGTTGCATATTCTGAACCCAAAAATTTCAAAATTCGACTCCCTCCCTGCTCGTCAATGCATATAACTTCAACTAAAAAGGAAAAACCAAAAATAACCAAATAGGGTTTAAGTGGGTTGTATTTACAAGTCTTAAATCGGTAAATGCCCATTTGCCAAAGTCACTATACCAAGAAAATTTCTTTCCAGTCTAGGGCTTTATGTTCTTCTCATTTTTTATTTATTTTTGCGTTTTTTTGTCTTTTTGGAAATAATGAGGAAATGCCGAGGAATTGGAGGATGTTTCCTAAAGTCCAAACAGACCAAGAAAAGTCCATAATCTCAGACTCCTAACTATCTGTATTTTTGTTCTTTCTTTTTATAGTTAGGAACCATTGTATACATATATGCTCAAGTTAGGCAAACTCTAAAAATGTCATATAATGCACCAGAAATGAGAAGAATTAGCTCTAAAAAAATGAGAGATATCAGAAAATACAAGAAATCTTTAGCTCCACGTCTAAGATGGACTCCACAACTTCATGAGCTCTTCATTCAATCTGTTGAAAGCCTTGGTGGAAGAAACAGTAAGTTTCTGAATAAAAGATTAAAATATATAGAAAGTAGCTATAACAAGAAAAGAAATTCTATGAAATTTGTGTAGTATTTAATTTCAATATTCATTGTTTTCTTTTCCCTAAGATAAAGAAAAAGTATCATTTGGTTTCCCTAAGATGCAGCCTAAGATCATGGATCTTTTCTTTTCCATTTTATTGTTCGTGGTTTATCTTTTTCCTCTTTCTGATTCATTCTTTTGGTGTTCTCTCCTGGGTTTTTGAAAAATCCGAAAAAAGATCCGGATTTGAATTTGATGAGTTAAACCTTACCTTTATGTTTAAACTCATTACACTTTTACAGTTACTAGTCCAAAATTTAATATTTTTTTCTGAAATTTTAGAGATTTTTCACATGTATATTTATATTCTCTGTTAAAATTACTAGGTTCGGTTGACCTCGTAGACTATATACTACATCCGCCACTAGTGGGTTGGGGGCTGATTAAATGGAGGCGAATTCAAGATATGAGTCGTGGTTTCATAATATAAAGTATGATGTATACATCTTGAATTTTGTATATTGTGTAGGCACAGTTCGATCGGGCTGAAAATTGAACACGTAGAATTCGCCCTAGATTCGCATCTAGGGTTGAGACTACGTTAAGGCTTATGTAATGATATATATTAATTGCTCGAGTTAATATGATCTACTAGGAGTATTTGAACTTTGATAAGAGGATAAAGGAATGATGATTGTTTCATTGTATTTTGACAGAAGCAACTCCAAAGAGAATTATGCAGATGATGGCCATAAAGGGATTGAGGATTTCTCATGTTAAGAGCCATCTCCAGGTATTGTTTTACTGCACCCACTGTCTAAGTAGAAAGGAAACCTTTAAGCTACGTGGTGATCTATATGTTACGAGTTCGAGTTATGGAAGCAGTTATTAATGATTGCATTATGTTAGGCTGTCTACATCACACTTATTGGGGCGGGCTCTTCTCCGGACCCTGTGTGAACAGGGATACCTTATGCACCAGGTTGCACCCACTATCTAAATCATTAATTACTCCCTCCGGTCCATAATAAGTGACATTTTAGTTTTTGGCATACCCATTAAGAAAATACAAACTCCTAGAGAAAAAAAAATGTGTTCACTAAATTATCCTTAATTAATTGTTACCTTGACACATTGAGATATGTAATTAAATAAGGGCAAATTTTGGAAAAATAAAATTAATTCCTTTCTTGATTATGTAAAAGGACACTTATTTTGGACCAAAATAAAAAGGGACCGGAGGGAGTAATCTAGCTAGTTAATGTTTATCATTATATCCATATAATTCTTGGATAGAAAGTTTCCAGAACAATTTTTAACTTGGAAATTGAACTTCACCAGAAAAACGAAAAAGAAAAAAAAATATAATGAGTGAAAAGCTGTGTTTTTTTTTATTATAGCAGAATCATTTTTCCCTTGAAAATTATCAATATGATCTCTAAACATTCTTCTTCTTCTTTTTTTCATCAAATAGATTAGGTCTTTTTAGAAAAAATAGAATAGATGAGTTCTACGAAAGACTGGAATTGTGCTAAATCTAGGAAGTTTTCCAATTTCACTAGTTTTCTCTGATTATAGTGTAGTAAATAAGTTAAATCCTGTTTTAATAGAATTTCTAATTTAATTTCTTAAGACTTGAGGGCCTATTGTGGCACATGGAAAATGATACCTTAATTATTATTCCCTCTGATTCAATTGATATAGTATAGTTGCGTTTGAACATATACAAAATTAATATTTTTAAAATTTATTTTTTAAATATGTCAAAATATTTGTACAGCTTTAAAAATGTATCTTAAAGATAAATGGAAAGTTTAAATTTTAAATTTGGAAAGCTATCAGTCGTTTTTGAACGGGCTAATTAAAAAGATAATACTACTCCCTTCATTCCACTTTAATCGTCATGTTTACTAAAAATAGTTATTCCAATAAATACATATAAATTTAAAAGATCATAAAAGAATTAATTATTTTTTTCAACTTCATCCTTATGTAGTTGTTCTAGAAAGTATATAAAAAGAGTTGATTACTTATCATTAAGTATGCATTTTCCAAAAACTATTGGTCAAATTTAAATGGATAGATAAAGAAACACCTAAATAAAGTTTCCTTATTTATTAAAAAGATTAATACGGTCAAAGATTAAAGAATTAATAAGAATAAATCAGTCAAATTATTTATATCTATATATATCTATATTATATTAAAAGCACGAAAGTCTTTAGTGAAATGTCTTTAACTTTTTTTACCCTTTGAACATAGATTTTATATTGGACAAAATTGTCATTTAATTATTTTTCTAATATTTAGAACTTTAAAATCAATTAAAAATTTGCTTACTAAATCTTTTCTTATTTGAACTATTATTTTGGAAGTCTAATATTTAGAACTTTAAAATTGATTAAATCTTAACCTTATATAAATCCTTTCGTACATCAATCCTTCCGTTCTAACTTTTTTAATGTTTCGGCAGTTTAATTCATCCTTTGAGATTTAAAAGATATCAAATCATTGTGTTCTCAATTAGATAACTAAAATAAATATATTATAATATTATATTTTAGATAAGATTTCGTACCCTTAAATTTGTATTCTTAACTCAACAATTTTCTTTAGTTTCTATTTCTTAACTCAATAATTCTTTAGGATATGTATTGGTTAAAATTTTAATATTGTTGGGTACAAATTTTGTAGTAACTGATGTAAGATTTACACGCGTATACGAGAATAGTTTACTCTTTAAAAATGTATTACACATTAGATAAAATGTTTATTTAATTAGAATCTTAATATATAGAACTTTGAAGCTAACTAAAATTTTGTATATTAAGTATTTTCTGTAGTAACTCCTGACATTTAATCAAGAATTTAAAATCGAATAAGCTTTAATTATATAACTTTTCTTACTTGAATTGAAAAAGTAACTATAACCCTTAATCTAATTCATACGCAAAGAAGAAAACTGAAAATTGAAATTCAATCCACTATTATCAAGATATAATGATCTGAATTGATATCATTATGAAAAGTGCCTCGTGAATATAATTGACCTCAACTTACTGATACCTCCAAAAATTGGTTGGTGAAATTGTTGATTGAAATAAATATACAAAGGCTGACATTGTTAAAACAAGGATCTGGTCTTCGTTACGATGCTATTACAGGATATCATCCCGTAACTATCAGTTTGGTTTAGGCATTTCAAGTTTAATAAGGATACATCCAAGTTTTGTAAGAGAATTGAAGAAAACAAATCTATATCTATTTTAATAGCAAAATTTACCGCAACTCGCTGATGTCGTTAATTATTGAACTATATGCATAGCAGTGGGTGCCATGGTATATGTTTTTCGCTGATGATATAGTTCTGATTGATGAGACGCGAGGCGGTGTTAACGAGAGGTTAGAGGTTTGGAGACGGACCCTTGAGTCTAAAGGATTCAAGCTGAGCAGGTCTAAGACTGAATATGTGGAGTTCAAGTTCAGCGGTGTGCCGGGTGAAGCTGACATGGACGTGAGACTTGACTCTCAAGTCATCCCCAAGAAAGGGAGCTTCAAGTACCTGGGGTCGATTATTCAGGGGGATGGGGATATTGACGAGGATGTCACGCACCGTATAGGAGTGGGGTGGATGAAATTGAGGATAGCGTCTCGTGTCCTGTGTGACAGGAAGGTGCCTCCAGAACTTAAAGGAAAGTTCTATAGAGCGGTGGTTAGGCCGGCCATGATGTATGGGGCAGAGTGTTGGCCAGTCAAAAATTCTCATGCCCAGAAGATGAAAGTTGCAGAGATGAGGATGCTGATATGGATGTGCGGACACACTAAGCTAGATAAGATTAGGAATGAAGATATTCGGGTGAAGGTGGGCGTGGCTCCCATGGAAGATAAGATGTGGGAAACTAGGCTTAGATGGTTAGGGCACGTGAAGAGGAGAAGCCCGGATGCACTGGTAAGGAGGTGTGAACGGCTGGCCTTGACAGGTATGAGAAGAGGTAGAGGGCGACCTAAGAAATATTGGGGAGAGGTGATCAGACAGGACATGATGTGGATGCAGATTTTCGAGGACATGGCCCTTGATAGGAAGTTATAGAGGTCGAGCATTAGGGTAGTAGGTTAGGAGATAGGGGGCTCGTATGATAGTGTTTTGTTTTAGGCTGCTAGTGGCTCCAGTTATGTTCTTAATACTTCATTAGAGTCGTAAGTTAGGCTGTAGTATGTTTAGTGACCCTTTGTGTACATATTATTCCCTTGCGTCTGTAGTACTGTGCCTTTGTTACTGCTTAGTGTTACTACTTTGCTCACTATTTTCTGGTTATTGTGTTGCTGGTGTTATCTTTCTAGATTCCGTTGCTGTTACTGATACACTGTCTCTTTCCTTCTTGTGCCGAGGATCTACCGGAAATAGCCTCTCTACTCCTCCGGAGTAGGGGTAAGGTCTGCGTACACACTACCCTCCCTTGACCCCACTTGTGGGACTCACTGGGTTGTTGTTGTTGTTGTTGTATGCATAGCGGTGGGAGAGTATAAGTACTAGCTCATGACGTTTTTGATACGAATATAGATATATGTTAAAATTTACTAGAATTTTAATAAATATTAAATTTTGAACTCATAATTTTAAAAGTATAATAAATTCAATAATAACAACCTTAAGGTTGCACCCATCAAATTAAAGTTCAGTATCATTTAGAGCATGTTTGGAAAGCCATTTAGGAATTCGATTTGGGTGTAATTACACAATTTGGCATGCTTGTCTCGTCAAGTAATTACTTGGTCAACATGAAATTGGGTATAATTGGAGAGATGTAATTACACTCTCCAATTCTCAAAGGGGAGGTGAGAATTGATGGTAATTACACTGTGTAATTACAAGGTTACTTTTAAATTTTTTTCCTTCTTGTTTTTATTTTAATTTATTTTCATTATTTTAATTTATTTTTATTTTTCTTTTTATTTTACTTTTACTTTTTAATTTCTTTTTAAATTTTAAAATATATTTTTTTTTATATTTTTTACTTTTATTTCTCTACCTTTACTTCTTATGATCTCATGCAATTGCTCGTATATTTTATTTCTTATTCATTTTATTTTCTTCATTTAGTGTAATTGTGTTATTATTTTAGTTTTTAAAACTACATCTCCCAATATTAGAAATAATGAGTCATTAACAAAATTGATATGACTCTTTGGTTACATGGGGATTTTCTAGATAAGTTTTGGTATCCTAAAACTATTATGGATTATGAGAGGTGGAATGTTTAGGGTGCTAACATTTGAACATTGAAGTTAGGGTACATACATCTTATACGTAGGAACGCATAAACTTCAAATTTAAATTAGTAAAAACTTTGCGCATGATGTTTAAATGAAATAAATAACTAGCTAGGTTAGGCATGCGGCTAGATGTTAGTCCTAGAGTTATAAAATTGTTGAATAATAATTGATGAAAAACTCGAAATCC